>QYAL01000037.1:0-189028 GCA_003988805.1 Ploettnerulaceae sp. D365 | reverse complement strand
TGTTGTAGTAGTTTTATTATATTTTAAAGTGGTGGGGTAAGGGAAAAATTCACGAGGTCCTGATAATCACGAGGTCCTGGTAAACCACGTTATATATATATACACATCATTGACACCACTCGGTGCTGCAGCAGGCTTCCAATCAACGCGCCTACACTCGAAGCCCGTAGGGCCAGCGTGAAAGACTACGGGTAGGAACTCCTCTTCTATGTCACTAAGCACTTATGGCACTCGCCATTCGAAACTCGCTACTCCAAAAACACATCAACTCGCAAGAATGACCTTCACGCCAACCTTGTCCGATCTGAATGCCGAGTCCATCAAATCTTCCATTCGCTATCTCGATTTGTTGGCTACATGTTCATCCGTGCCGTGCACTGCAGGTCCATGCGCCCAGCCCGGAATAATCCTAATGTCATTTTATAATATCGTAATAAACAAGCAACAATGTTCTTGAAATGCATCGCCATATAGTGCAACGCAGGTAAATGCCCAACCTACACCGTTCGTGTAAGGTCCCAAAACGCCAAAATGCTTTCCCCGCCCAGTAATCATCGAAACAATCGATTCCGTCATGTGTATATACCATAATGCGTTTGCCTGCCCCTCCCCTCCGCCATTACCCTGTCATATCCATCATCCTGATCCCGGAAGCGGTCAAAAATATCATTATACCATTATACCGTCTTCCCTCCACAATCCGGAATCGAAATCCCTGGCTTCAGATTCCGATTAACATCCATCAGCCCCCACTTATCCTCCCACTCCTTCCCGTCCTCGTTGAACTTGATCTTCCAAGGCTCATCAAACGCCTCAAACCAAAAGTAGTTCGTCCCGTTCGCAAGCGCTTGGCAGACCCAGCTCTCCATGAACGTATTCATCTCCGGAATACCTGCTACGCTACCAATTGTACACGTAGCAGCACCACCGCAATCGGTGCCGCCTGTGGATGGCCAGCCTGTTTCGGAGATGATGTGTTTTGTTTCATCGGATTTGAGTGTCACATCATGGCTTTGCCAGAAGTCCCATGTCCAGCCTGCAGCTACTTCAGCGGTGACACCGGCGAAAAAGGGGTGGATATTGGCCATCACATAGTCAACGTCGTTGGCGAGAGCAGCAGTCCAGTCATCTCCTAGATCGGAAGAAGCAATTGGGAGATCAATACTCTTGGCTGTAAGATTGCCTTTGACCCCGCTTAAAATGGCGCTTAGTTCTGTGATGTTCTTGTCCTTTCGATAGAGGACCTCGTTACCGACGATGACACCTACGAAAGGGTCGGCGCCGTACTTGTCGAAAATGTCGTACATTTGAGACAGCTGACGGGCGTTGGTTGTTTCGTTCTTGTCCTGCCAGACACCCATCCATACTTTGACGGTCCCGTTTAGCCCTAGCTGGTCAATGGAGTGGAGGACCAGTTCTGTCTGGTTGCAGTCTGTTCCGTAGAGGCGGATAGTGTTGGTGAGTTGAGAGAGGACGGCCATGTCTCGGGTGACATTGTTTTGAGACGCAGGGTATGACAAACAATCAGGATACTGGGTGTACATCGGTGTGTAGTCGATACCTGGGAAGACCTTGTGGAGCTTTGAGTTACCTTGAAGTTTCTTGATCTCTGCCGAATTCTTGTTCAAATCTCCGTTACTCGCAGTATCAGAAGCTGCTGACTGGCCTTTAGGTGTAGTCGAATCAGACGAATTACTGTTTTGGCTTCCAAGAATTCCCCCTACAATACCTCCTACGATCGCACCCACGACAAGGATTCCAACAAGCACAATTATCAGCCACCTCAACTTCTTCTTCCCATTCGACTGCTTGCTCAACCACGCGCTCTTCTCTCGTCCCCGTCCAAGGTCGATATTACTTGGACCCCGATGTGGATTTT
This sequence comes from Ploettnerulaceae sp. D365, assembly GCA_003988805.1. NCBI lineage: Eukaryota > Fungi > Ascomycota > Leotiomycetes > Helotiales > Ploettnerulaceae > Ploettnerulaceae sp. D365. The sequence goes on along the minus strand of QYAL01000037.1, from coordinate 187,149 downwards.
GAACTGGGTCGTACTGGGTGGCCCCAGACCCAGTAGGCTTCCTACCCACTAACCCACCGAGAGCTCCGAGGACACCGCCTGTGGCGACTCCGGCAGCAGCACCTGCAGCCCGGTTCGAACCATGTCCAACGCTCAACATGGAGCCCCTATTAGCATGTCTATATTCCAATCCATCATCGCCATCGTCCTCGATACTATTGGGATCAAAGTCCTCCATGCTAGGGTCCAAGTTCCTCGAGTATCTCTGGTAGGGATCTCGGAAGGGATTCGGCTGAAATGGGTTTGGATTATCAACATAAGGTTCATGATTAGAGCTGTGGGGCGATCGTGAAACAATAGACCGTGCTTGTGGAGAAGCTATTCCTGGGGGGAACGCGGCAGCTCCCAATGGCGTCAATGATGGTTGTGGTTGTTCTAACCGCGGGGTTGATTGTGCGTATAGGTCTTGATAGGGAGACCTGTCCATGCGAGCATCGTAGCCTGGTGTGTTCCTCATAGCCTCCAAGCCGCTCTCTCGAGCATTAGCATCTGCGACTCCCATTGCGATGCCAGCGATTCCTCCTGACGCCTGCTCCCCGAAGTTATCTGCACCTGGCGTGATGCTTGAGTGACGCAATGTCGTGTATCCCAATTCTTGTCCCCAGAGTCGTCCCTCGGCGTCGCGATGTGGAGGTGGTATTGGCACGAGTTCTGGGGGGCTTGCCGGATGACCGTAGCCTTGAAGGGGAATATTGTTGTCTCTTTCTCGACTATATCGTCGGGCAGCTCGCAGTCGATTAAATGAGCTATCGGGATGTGCAGCTGGAAGTCCCGGCGAATGTGGAGGAGAGCTGTACCGTGGTGGTTCTACATGTACAGGAGCACTGTTGAACACGTCGTCGTAAGGTTGTTCAGACTCAAAGGAGTATCGACGCTGCATGATGGGAGAAAGAAAGGAAGAAAGGAGAGGGAAAGGGCGAGAGAGGTGAGACGGCCAAGGCGCTGGGATTGTAGTGTATCGGTATCGGTATCGGTATCGATACAAAGGGACCTCACCTCGTATCCTTCTGGGACATAGGAAGGCTACGGTACGGTGCTAGTTAAGGAGTTGATGCAGGAATCCCTCATCGGTGTCGGGGATGTATGGAAAGAGGCAATTGTGTGATTGTGCGATTGTTGAAGAGTTGTTTCAAACAAACGGGCCGGGGGGTGAAAGGGAGGGTTGGCAGTAATTTGGAAATCCAGTTTTTATCCTGTTTTCAGAACTAATACAGGTATTAATAACAAGGCAGGGCGAGCTGGGGGTAGTAGGGACGGACCTGGGGATAATTGTTTGCTCGGTCCGTCCTGCATGCTTTCGTGCTTGGGATTCGAGAAGGTGCAGAAGAGAAGAGTCGAGAACTCGAACTTAACAATCAACCATATGCATAGGAAGATAAAATCATCCAGCGTGCGGCTGTACGATGGCTTTGCACTAGACGCTGCGGCGAGTCCCCCAACACGAGCTGGAGGGTTCATTTCTGTGGTAAAAGTGATGTGGTTGGGTTGGCCAGGGAGCAAAACCTCGGGGCGAAGTACGAAGTAGTGTGTGATACAGTATCCAAAATTAGGTTGGCAGGGCGTTCCTGGGCCACTCAAAATTCAAGCTTAACGCCCCAGGATTTTCACCCCCACAGTGATGCCATATGTGAGACAAAGGGATGAAGAATGTCTTGCCCTTGATAAGAAACGCAGCCGAGTTAATACTAAGTTGAAGATATATTTCATGTGATTAATCACGTTTACGACTGTTTACTTCTGTTTACTAGTATCTCATGCAAATATTGTCTTTGCCCTATTCCTATGCACCTATGATACCTCGTGTCTTTGTCATCAGCTGAATATCACGCACAGACATCTGAAAAGGCGGGATCGTCAAAGTTTCATCTTACGAGAAATTGCCCCTTCATTATTTGAACCTGGTCGGAAGCAGATACATGTTAAATAATTCTACTCGAGTAGAACATTTCTTATCTATTGCAATTTTGCCTTTTTTCCTTTCCTCCTTTTTTTTCATTCAACAAGGACTTATAAAACTCAGAAAGCTGCTAGGCTCTTGAAATACTGCATACTGCTAGATCACAAAGGTCCATAAATATTCGATATCAATTTCTTCCATCTCTCTGCTCGCGAATTTTCAAGAATTGCATAGAATATATCATCAATCACTCATGTCACACAATCTAGTAATATCTCGAGTCTTCTCATCTTGCACAGTGCAACACACATTTGGATTATGGAACTAGAGAGGAAGTTCATTGGGTACTACTGTCGATGGAACAATGGAAAGGCAAGGCGACCTCTTTTGTGAATAAGACCACCTCGAATGAGCCAAACCCCGACTCACCCAGCACCTTATAGGCCTCATGTGGCTAGCAGCATATCTGCTACTTCAAGTGGAAAATAACGAAGAGTACGGAATCTATTGTTCTAGTAGCCCTATCGATCCCTAGCATCGTAGCTCGATCCCGAACATACTGCACGGCCTTGATTGCAGAAACATCTTGCACGCAGTTTCTTTTGGCGGTGAAAAACGAATGGACATACTTCATTCAACACCGCTTATCTCTCGCATCTACGATTTGGCTGCGAGTCTTCATCGTCTATATATCAGTGTTGATCTGTACAGCTGTACTGGGAACACAAAGCACGTCAATTTTGCCTCACCGGCAACTTTGCTGCAGAGACTCTCGAAGGCATAGTTGCCATAGTCCGTCTAGCTCAAGCGATTTGCATCCTTCACTTGACATCTACTTGGTCAAGGTCAAGTACATTTCACTACTTTCAAGCTGAAGTAAACTAGCACAGTATTGGAAATTTCTCCCCTCTTTGTGATCGAACAGACCTGTTGTCGAGCAGTCGTGTACGCTGTTGACATCTGCAATTAATATCGATGAGAACTTGACATTGATGACCAGGACTTCAAAGCCAAATATCAATTTGTTCTTATGTAGGTAGTATGACGAGGATGTTCTAGGCTTCTAGAAGTAGTGGTGAAATAAGACTATTTCCTCAGCGCCAGTAACCAACTAGTGGTGCAACCTGATTTATCAGCGATTTATATTTTGCACTTAAAAATCTACCATATCTCCTGTCTTATTTTCCCGGCCGTTCCGTATCGATTTTTCCATCAGAAGTTGCGTTTTTGAGTACCCCTCCGGGTAAATGTCAAACTGGTGATGGTCAATTTATCCGGTCGACTTCGAACATCCAACATCTAACCACGAGGAATCGAGGCTTCCCTTAGAACTCGCCTCATGTAAACCACGCCACTACACGCAAAAATACATATAATTGATGAGTTTGTAGGTACCACGGAAGGTCTTTAACTTCCAAGAAAGACTCAGTTCTCAACTTCTCACAACATGTCTACACCAAATCACACACTCAAATTGAACAATGGCACATCAATGCCTCTCGTAGGCCATGGCCTATGGAAAATTGCAAATGACAAGGTTGCTGACCATGTTTACAATGCAATCAAAGCTGGCTATCGGCTCTTTGACTCGGCTGCTGGTCAGAGATCCGTCTTTAATAATGAATTCTATCTAACACAATACAGACTACGGAAACGAGGTCGAAGCCGGTCAAGGCATTGCACGAACATTAAAAGAGGGTATCGTCAAGCGAGAGGAGCTCTTTATTGTCTCAAAACTTTGGAACACATTTCACGAGAGAGAGCAGGTCGAGCCGATTTGTAGGAAGCAACTGAAAGACTTCGGTCTTGATTATTTTGACCTCTACATAATGCACTTTCGTAAGTCAAGCTCCTTCTACTATGAAATGAATTCTAATGATTCAGCTATTGCACTAAGATACGTCGATCCGGAGGTTCGCTACCCACCAGGTTGGTTCTACGACGGTGTGACACCAACCGATATCCAACTCTCCAATGCCACAATCCGAGAAACCTGGGGAGCAATGGAAGATCTTGTTGATATCGGTCTCGTCCGTTCCATCGGCATCAGCAATTTTAACTGTGTCGCCATCCTTGACCTTCTCCGTTATGCTCGTATTCGGCCCGCAACTCTCCAAGTCGAACATCACCCATATCTCGTCCAACAACCACTAATGGATTTCGCCCAGAAGGAAGGCTTGACAGTCACTGCTTATAGCAGTTTTGGCCCTCAAGGATACGACCAGATGGATCTTGAGCATGCGGTGAAGACGCCTCATTTGTTTCAACACCCAGTCATCAATGAGATCGCAAAGGCGCACGGGAAGTCTGCTCCTCAAGTTCTGCTGAGATGGGCGACGCAGCAAGGGATCGCTGTGATTCCAAAGAGCGATTCGGTAGAGAACCTAAAGGAAAACTTGAATGCGAAGGGATTTGATCTGACCGAGGCGGAAATTATGAAGATTTCAGGACTAAACCAGAATTTGAGATTCAACAACCCTCTTGTGGTATTTATTTTTGCCCTTCTGCTTCTACTGGAGGCTAATTATATCGTAGTATTTCGGGTGTCTACCAATTTTTGATTGAATAGCAATTACAATGATCTCGGCACCTTTTCTTGCCAGATACTAGCAGATTGGCACCCCACGCTCGAAATCGTGTATAAGCTTTATTGGAATTATCATGTCATAATGTACAGAATTTACCTTTCCCCTTGATTCTTTGTCTTTAAGAGATTATCAATTTTAAGACTGTTTGATTTTCAGTTTGATCACTTTTGATATTTCGAACATAAATTGGGCCTTGCCTGCTCTCGAAACTTTACAGAGTAGTTATTCTCAGACCATTTTCCTCTTGGAAGATATTAGCATGAGTACCTCGATGGAAAAAAGGATTTTGGAGAAATCCACGATGGTGCTAGGATGTTTTATGAAACTTATGGGCGGAGTTGAGGCGCGCAAAGAAGATGCAATGGTGGGGAGAGGGGGCGGGGGAGGTAGCTCTACCTCCTATTCTCCAGAAGTTCAATAACTAGATCAGCTCCTAGATTCGAACGCTGGAGATTAGAAAGCTTCGCGTCACGCCCTTCTATAGCTAAAAACCTCGGACTTTCAGGCGTATGGTTCAAGGAACTTGGTGACTTTGAGCGAGCAAAGGTTTCTCGTAATGAAGTGCGAGTGCGCATTGGTGTCTGAGCAAGATAGACGGGACGGAAGACCGCTCTGATTCCGAGCTGAACCCAACTATCGAGATTATTTTGCCCTAGCGCATGTAGCTCTAGCAGCTGAAGTATTGGGCCACCAATTCATGATATATGCGGGATAAGGGATCTCGCAACGAATATAGAGTATTTTGAGGAAGCCACTTCAGGTTTAAGAGGGGGGCTTAGATGGGTATAATAGTAGAGGAGATTATCAGCCGACCGCACTTATTGAGGAGTGAGGTTGAGAAGTTCGGAGGAGAGGTTTCTGATCGAGTTGAAGAAGACAATTGCTACAGGCCGGGGTAAGGAGACATGACTTGAATTTTAAATAGGCGGAATTTTCTAAATAGGCAACTCTCACTCTGTTTCTCGGCAGTGAAATATAAATGAAAGAGGAAGAGATGGTTTGAGAAGAATATTGTGAAGATGCGAATTTGTATCGAAAGGAACATGTAGAAGAATGCATGGGATCTGGCTCTCAGTGACTCAGAATATTTTTGTATTTTCATATGCCCCACATTCATACTGTATCCATCCAGAATACGAAGGTAGGACTTTGAAAGTGCATTTTTCGCATGTGCAAGTAGAATAGCAGCTACAACAACCCGAAGATGTCCGAACGGTGAAGAAGAAGCTAAAGTAAAGATCCGACCTCGGGTCGAGCCGAAGAAACGGCCCCGGCTCCACCATCCTTGATCTCGAAAGCGGGTCATTTATTCTTATCATGCCAAGACTCTACGGCATTCCCGAAGGAAGCGAAGAAGTTTGAAAGCAAAGCAAGTAAGAGACACCGGTCTGATAGATATCGATACCCTATGTTTGAGAATTGACGAAAGAAGGTGTGGCAAGTAGAACTAGGTAAACATGCCATTGGCTTCAGCCTCATGAGGGAAATTTTGTTACCGTTAGTCGAGCTCCAAGTTGGGATGACATAAGAAGGAAAAATCTCGCATCATTTGCTTTGCTATGTATTATTGAGATTACCATTTTAGACTTCCTCCGTGCGTATTTTGGTTTATGCAAATCCTTAATTTATGGAGAACTATCTCGTCATCAACTCAAAAACCGACGAGAAAGCCAGTAGTCAAAACTTACGAATCCATATCTAGAGCTCTTGAGAGACATGTATCTACAGGGTTCCCCTCTCTCATTCTTATCGCAGCTTCGAAATGGTCGGTCGATCCGGCATTAGATTCTGTTTACAGTATGAAGTCCTATGCAGGAACCGTGTCTTCGTACTTCTACGTCAGGTACATACCCAAGTTGCCCCTGGAACTGGTGATTGAGAGTTCAAGATGAGTAACCAATAAAAATATACCTCAACCCTGAGAGTTAATTGGAGGATCAGAAGACCACCACCACTCTTCGGCAAACCCAATTAGAGATATCAAAGGTGGGAGGAAGGGCAGTGGATGTTGCGTTCTGTTTGCTCGTTGCGAATATATAATATCCGCTGCGCCCTTTCTTAAATAATCTTCAGTTCTTCAGGTCTTCAGAAGTTCCTAGGGTCAATCGTGGGAAAAGATGGCGTTCAGAACTCTCCGTGCAGCATGTGCAGCCCTTACTTTGGCTTTCTATGCCACTGCCCTCGTTTCTCCCGCTGGACAGACAGTCATCGTCAATGGCATCTCTTACTATGCCGCCCCGGACCGAGTCTCAATCATCTCTATCACCGTAGATCAGGCGAAAAGTGCCACGACTACGGGCATAGACTTGATCCCATTGACGGTCATGGAGGATGCGACGAGCTCATTCACCACGGCAGTCTTTAGGTCTCTGGTGGGCAATTACACGGCAAGTGATGATGTCTTCAACATTGGGTTTCTGCAGTGTAAGATCTTTCCCCAGGTAAAGCTGTTCCTATGGCAAATTCCAAGCTGACAAACATTCAAGCGGTATACCTTAAACACAGCGGTAATGCCACCGCAACAGTCAATTACCCACTTGACGCAGCGCTCACTGAATACGGAACCAAATTATTCATGGTCTCGCTCGCGTATCAATCCTCCAGCCAAAGTACAGAGTCCAATGCCACAGGATGGGGAACAGAACTCCCGGCAGGCCCTTACTTCATGTCGGCCTCCACCGGTGAAGTCTACCAAGCCTACCGCCTTTACTCTGACGTCCAGGGGGCATTCACAGAAGGAGTAAAGCCCGATACAAATGGCTCTTACACCCCTCTCAGTGCAGCCATTAGCGGCGCCCAAAGCCTTGCCATCGGTGTCCCATCAAGACTCTACTACACAAAGACGGCAGCCAAGCCTCTCGCAGGAGTAAGAGTCGGCATCAAGGACATCTACGACATTGCCGGTTTGAAAACCAGCTGTGGCAATAGGGCATACTTCGATCTCTATGCCACTCGTACGAAGACTGCACCGGCGGTCCAGAATCTAATCGATGCAGGCGCTGTCGTGGTCGGCAAGATGAAGACCTCGCAATTCGCGAACGGCGAGACCGCAACAGCGGATTGGGTTGACTACCATTGCCCATACAATCCGCGTGGAGATGGGTACCAAGACCCCTCTTCCTCGTCTTCCGGTCCAGGAGCTGGAATCGCCTCCTATGACTGGCTTGACCTCACACTTGGTTCAGACACCGGTGGCTCGATCCGTGGTCCTTCGGATGTTAATGGATGCTTTGGAAACCGCCCATCCACCGGCCTCGTCTCCCTCGACAATGTGATGCCTCTCTCCCCTGATATGGACACGGCCGGTTTCCTCGTCCGCGACCCCGTCCTCTGGCACACAGCAGCAAAGGCGTTGTACAAGACCAACATCAACAGTAACTTCACCTCCTTCCCCAAGAAAATCATCACGTCCGGTTTTCCCGACTCTGCGACATCAGAGGCTGAAACCATCTTCCTCGATTTCGCCGCCAAGTTGCAAAATTTTCTGAACGCCAGTACGCCAACAGCACTCGACATCGACAGCGTCTGGGCTTCCACTATCCCCGCTGAAGCTAGCGGTAACACGCTTGACCAGTTCATGGGCACCGTGTATCCGATTCTCATCTCGCAACAACAATACAGGCTCCTCACGCTCCCGTTCTATGCCGATTACGCCGCTGCACATGATGGGCGTATGCCGTTCATCGATCCCGCACCGCTGATTAGGTGGGCGTATGGACAAGGATTTCCCGCAGAGGCGGAACAGCAGGCGTTGGCCAACAAGACGGTCTTTACGAACTGGTGGAAAGGGAATGTGGTATTGCCGAGCGCGGAGAGCTGTAGTGACAGCATCCTGCTGTACCCTGGCGGTTGGGGAAATCCCAACTATAGGAATGAATACAGAAGGTAATCCTCTCTAGATCTTGTGCAAACGAGCAGTGTACTAATGCTTAATAGTGCTCCAACTGCTCCAACTGGTTTCTACATTAGCCGTGTATCCAATTTCGCCGGAGTGCCGGATTTTGTCTTTCCTGGCGAGTATTCTCATCCCTCTTCTCCCATTTTTGCTAATCTTCTCATCCGCAGTTGGCCAAGCATCCTATAACTCCACCATCTCCCTGAAGACTGAATACCTGCCCGTGACAGTTGATATCATGGCCGCAAAAGGGTGCGATGGTATGATATTCGCATTGGCCGAGGCGTTGTACAAGGAGGGTATCCTTAAGGCGCCGAAGACAGGGACAGTGCCCTTTTAGAGGTCGGAGGAGTTATAATTAACGAACAAAAGTGGGAATGGGGATATGCTGTACCGGATAATTTTTATGCTATAATGAAATCGTCGAGCTTGGTTGCATGATAAGACCGATGCAGCTCAAATAAAAATAATACCAGTGGACTTAGTCAGTACGTGCAATTTATCAAAAAACAGAAGCTCTCAGCGGCGCTTGCCAGAAGTACCGACATGAGTACACAAACAGTATTCTCACATGGGGGAAAAATAAGACTGTACTCCTAACAGCGCATCAGATAGATACGAACTTAATCTTATTTGATGTGAATCTCGCTCTCTATTTAACGTCTAGGCCAGTCGCATGAATCTCATCGTCCATGCAGAGAGCCATTCACTAGATGCCCAATGCTGATATTGGATTGACAAAAACAAAAATCCGGAGCTCCAGGATATGCTATCGCGAACCAGAAACAACGGATGGAAATTAATCCATACCATTTGCACGCCAAAGGCCGTAGGAACCTTGGCAGTTCTTCCATAACTTGATGGTGCCATCTTCGCTACCAGTCGAGTAGAGCTTGCCGTCGGGAGAGAAGCTGATGCTCCAGATTGGGCCGTGATGACCTTTGTGGACATCTGGAGGCGTTAGCTCTAGTTTTGTAGTAGGAGTAATTGTACTTACCTAACTCCTGCTCTGTGTCGTAGTCGTACAACTTTGCCCATGTATCTTTCGCACCTCCAGTGACAAACTTCCGCACAACTGGATGCAAAGCTACACTCGCAACATCGTATGGCAAAGTTATACTCTTGATCAAAGTCCGAGCGTCATGTCCACCGTAAAAGTAAACAGTCTTTCCTGCAGCGATGCACAAAACGGGTAGACCACCACCAATATCCCCCGGCTCCCCTTTGATATTCGTGAATTCACAGGATCCAATATCACCTTGGACGACCTGCTCTTGTACTACCGTCCGGGTCTGCAGATCCCACCATCGGATAATCTTGTCGTCTGCAGCTGTGACAAGTACGTTGGGGTCTCGAGTCCATACAATAGCTTTGATCGTACCTTTATGAACACCAACCCCGACTTCGAAGCCTGCATCCGCGTTAATGAGCGCACGGCCGTTTGGGCCATTCGAGATGGCACTTCCGTTGGCCGTAGGGGCAGATATCGCATCGACGGTGGAAAGGTCAAATATCCGAAGCTTCTTTTCCATGCCTCCTGTTGCTAACAACTGGCTGTTATCTGGGGGGAATGCAATAGCGCGAACAATGTGGTTATGCTGAATCGTGCAGAGAGTTTCGCCAGAATAGGTATCCCATACTTTACTAGAAGACAGTCAGTAGATGCCACAAAAGCAGAGAAGTGTTGCTTACGCAGTAAAGTCTGCCGAGGCAGTAGCAGCAGTGTTCGCATCAGGGGAGAGTCGAGCTTGGTAGACGGCGCCTTTGTGCCCAAAGAATGTTCCAATCCTACAACTATTAGTATTCGTTGTATGCTGGATATCCTTTCTAGTAGTCGTACCAATCTCCAGTTAGGCCATCTCGAAGCATAGGATTATTATCTGTGCCTTGATCAGCAGAGATCGTGTGATCTCTATTGAGCACATACCCTTGCAAGCAGAAATCATGTAGTATTCATCATCTCCTACAAATCCAGAGAAGCTGAGATGTGTAACGGGTCGTGAGTGGCCATGGCAAGTGAGTGGAACGGCAGCCTTCGTAGACTCGGGCCCGGCCATAATTTCAGGTGTGGATATCCGATCGGAAATTGCAATGTTCGAACGTTGGAGGCGTTGGGAATGATGGGGCAGAGAGCGCCAAAAGGCAAGAGTTTTGGACCGAGAAGGGGTCCGAGATTGAGTAAGAAATAATGGAGGACAGTATATTGCTGTGATTGTGTAGAGATTGGAACGCGCGCACAATGTATGTCTGATATTGATTGGAGTCGAAGATAAGGAGATTCGTTGCACGGGTCGTAAAGGTCGTTACTGCGTCTGTGAATAGGAGTCCCTCCTCGGCATCAAATAAAACACTGGTAGTAGCAAAGAGCGCAATCGAAGGATGTTCACTGGGCTCTGTCAGAAAGGAGAGAAAAGGAGAGAGGAGGGCGAAGAAGTTGTTCCTGCATTGGAATTACAGGAATATGCTATTCGTTTCAGGTTAGCGTGAAATTAGCTCTTGCACCGGATCAATATTGTTCCCGATTAGATTGGCGAGGGCGTGGCGTGGGAATAGCCTCGCCCTCGCTCTATTTACCAAGCACCTCACCGGGGAAGGATATCGACAGACAACCCTCCTCCGTACGGGCAACAACGAAACCAAAACAAACCATTGGAAATCTTTTGGTCGCCTGTTGAGAGCTTGTCTATCAATTCTGGAGTCCTTGAAATAGAAGCTCGTGATTGACTAGGCAACCAATCTCGGTGACCCCTCATCCTCGCCCTTCCCCTCTATTTTCTTGGACTACCGACAGATTTGCCCGAACCTTGCGTTGAATGCGGCTTCGTCATTTTGCCTTCGCGAGCAGCTGCAACTCTAAAAGTGAAGCTTACAAGCTGAAGAGCGACAAGGCCGATCGCGACTAAAAACTACCATTAACATGGCGGAGTACAAGATCTCTACCACTCTATCTGGTCACGAAGACGATGTAAGTAAAGACTTCGCATATGCAGCTTCACCTCCATTCTTCCTTTTATACTTCTATATCTGTATCTAATTCTGACGTCTGTCTCCCCAGGTCCGCGGCGTATCCTTTCCCTCTTCGAAAGCAGTACTCTCCGCTTCCCGCGATGGTACAGTCCGATTGTGGAAGTTTCTCTCCGACAATCCCCCCCTATATGATGCGACTATATCCTCGCATGCCGGCGCATGGATGAACACAGTCACATTTCTACCTCCAAACCCCCAATATCCAGAAGGCCTGATCATCTCGAGTGGGAAAGATGTTGTTATTGACGTGCGCGCCCCTTCCAAGGCTGCGGACGACAATGCGGAAGCTTTGCTGCTTGGACATAGTAGGGATGTTTGTGCTCTGGATGTTGACCCGGAAGGAAAATATATCGTCAGTGGATCTTGGGATCATGATGCGCGAATATTTCTGGTGGGAAAATGGGAGTGTGAAGCTACCCTGACAGGACACGATGGTACGGTGTGGGCTGTTCTGGCATTCGACTCTGATAGGGTCGTTACAGCATGTGCAGATCAAAAGGTCCGAATATTCAGTTGCAGTGGAAAGCTGCTGAAGTCGTTCCAGGCGAGTAACTCTCCAGTCAGAGCTTTGTGTCGACTTGCCAAAGGGCATCCATCTGGAGGAGACTTTGCATCAGCAGATAATGAAGGTATCATCCGACTTTGGACTATCTCTGGAAAGCAAGTAGGGGAGCTTCGTGGCCATGAAAGTTTCATATACTCCGTTGCATCTTTACCAAATGGAGACTTAGTTAGCTCTGGCGAAGATCGGACCCTGAGGATCTGGAAAGGAAATGACTGCATCCAGACTATCACCCATCCCGCCATCTCGGTATGGACCGTTGCTGTATGTGCTGAGAATGGGGATATTGTCACTGGAGCGAGCGATAGAACGGTCCGAGTCTTTACAAGATGTCCAGAGCGCTTCGCTGCAGCGGAGACGATGGCACAGTTCGAAGAAGCAGTGAAGTCTTCTTCGATCCCGCAACAAACCATGGAAACGACGAATAATGAAAATCTTCCTGGTCCCGACTTTTTGACGCAAAAGTCTGGAACGAAAGATGGGCAGATTGTTCAGATCAGAGAACCGAATGGGAATGTCACCGCTCATTCGTGGTCTGCTACTCGAGGAGAATGGGATCTTATTGGCACCGTGGTAGACGCGGTGGGTAGCAATGGTAAAAAGGTCGATATTTTGTTTCTGTCTAATAAAAGTCGTTGTGCTAATATTCTACCAGACGGAGTACAATGGACAAGAGTATGACTTTGTTTTCGACGTAGATGTGGAGGATGGCAAACCGCCTCTAAAGCTCCCATATAACGTCTCACAAAATCCTTACGATGCCGCAACCAAGTTCATACAGGACAATGAAGCACCAATCACCTACCTCGAGCAAGTGGCCAACTTTATCATCCAAAATACGCAAGGAGCCACTATCGGCCAAACTCAAACTCCATCTGGAGCGGCTGATCCGTGGGGAAGCGATAATCGGTATCGACCAGGAGAAGGAAGCACGCCCGCTTCACTACCTCCGCCAGTAAAGAGCCTCCCACAGAAGGAATATCTCTCCATATTAGTTGCTCGAGTACCCGCAATTCAGAAGAAGATTGTAGAACTCAATCAAGCATTGATCGCTGGTGGGCACAAGGATAAATCGCTGAACCCAGCCGAGCTGTCCATTCTCTCCGACCTTAGTAAACACCTCGATGTATCTGGTGCAACCTCAAAATCACAGTCAGTAGAGGGCGGACTGGACCTGGTCATAAAACTTGCCACCGACTGGCCATACAAGGACCGTCTGCCAGGACTAGATCTCCTTCGGTTGTTAGTCGTTGCTCCCAGTACCGCAACATATCAACAACTCAGAAGGGGCAATATCGTGGATGTATTAGCAGCCGGCGCTACAGAGGAAACTCCGGTTGCTGAAAACCATGTGATGATGGCAGCACGAGCCTTTGCAAATCTTTTCGAGTCTGGGGAAGGCCGAGCTCTTGCACTCGAACAGTTCCAGAAGATCCAATCTATCGTCTCGTCTGCTATCAGCACGAGCACGAATCGAAATCTTCTTGTCGCGGTGACCACAGTTTACATAAACTACGCCGTTTTCTTTCTCGCCGAGCCAGACTCCGCGTCTTTCGAGTACGCTCTCGCAATTGTTGACACGCTGTCCAAGATTCTCTCGGCCCAGAGAGATGCGGAGGTTATCTTCCGAGCGTTGGTAGCCCTCGGGACGATTCTACATCTTGATGAAGAGATCAAGAGCGCCGCCAAGGATGTCTACAGCATTCAGAAAAGCATTTCGACTGCTCTATTAAAGGCTTCTGATCCCAGGATTAAGAATGCTGTTCGAGAGATCAAAGAGTTGCTTAAGTGAGCGAAGGTATGGATTTCTATTTCAAGCTAGAGGGTTTTAGACAGAAGTCAACTAAGATCAGACAAATAGCTGATCTTGAATGAAGCATTTCTAGAGCGAGGATTGGAGGAAAAATGAAATATTTATAGATTATTGCTTGCATAGGACAGCTAGCGCGGTGCTCTACGGAATAAGATTAACTCCGAATATGGAGATCCCTTAGTGTATATGATATTGTACATGGACGATTGTGAGCCGCCTACAAACATGTTATGTGTGCCCTTGTTTTAACTAGTCTCATCAACGTATTAGGTAATTCTCTAGTGAGTTTATATAGCACCACACAATCCCTCGAAGCAAGCTCGACGATGGATATATAGGGTATTTATAGCCTTTAGGATATCATTTTTTTTTTCTTATTTGAGTCCTTAGTATGTATTATATCCCCTGGTTTAGGGGTTTCAGTGTGGTGTGCACTCTGGCGCACGTGATTGATTATGATTCGGTGTCCGACCTCAACTTTCGGTCAGTTCTCCTTACACATCTTATCTCAACCCTCTCGCTACAATAAACACAGTATAATGTGACTGCAAAGCCCGGGCACTTTGCAATGCCAAATTCACGAGGAGGATCACAGGGCCCAAGAATAATCCAATTGTTCATCGACACCCGCGCACTCTGGCCCATCCCCAATCTCTCAAGCCCCCTCGAAGAAGTTCGAGAATTAGGCAACGTCGTAAGTTCACCGCTGGCTTCCGTCATGTAAAATACATATTCCTTTTCTAGTTTTGACACCACATAGGCGAAGAAAGAACTCTCTCTTCTTACCCCCGAAGAGCAGAAATCCGTCCTCCGGTACTATTACCCCCGCGACGCCAAAACAAAGCTCGCCTCCCACCTCCTCAAACACTTCGTCATTAGCAAGTTCTGTTCCGTCCCTTGGTCTGAGACCACACTTTCTCGTGGAAATAAAGGAAAACCATTCTACCTCTCGCCATCCCCTTCCTCTTCTTCGCCCAAACCCATCGGCCTCGATTTCAATGTCAGCCACCAAGCCGGCCTCGTCTCGCTTATCGCAGCCGTCAACTTCATGATCCCAATAGATGTCGGAATGGATATTGTTTGTGTCAACGAACGTCAAATTTTTGACTACCAGTTCATTGATAAAGGAGGCTTCTTCAAATGGGTTGATATCCATGCCGATGTCTTTGCAGAGTCGGAGATCAGCGAAATGAAACTTTCTCCCGTGCCTGTTAATCTTCACGTCAAGAACGCCAAACTAAGCGGATATGGCATGGATGCTATTTCAAGATGCCAAAGGCGTGATCAGATGGTTAGTGTGAGGGCTGTTGGTGGGAACGGGGAGGATTTGGAGGTCATAGTTGAAGGACATGATGTGGTGGATGGGAAGTTGAGAAGGTTTTACGCCTTTTGGTGTCTGAGAGAAGCGTATGTTAAAATGACAGGGGAGGGTTTTGCAGCGCCTTGGTTGAAGGAATTGGAGATTTTAGGGGTGAGAGCACCGAATCCAGTCTCGACTTCGGACGTGAACAGCGAGAGAGAGGATTTGAAAGCAGGAGAAGTCATTAGGGACTTCAACATGATCTTCAAAAGAAGACCTATCACAGACGTTAAGATGGAGTTGGCGGCATTGGGGAACCAGTACATGATTGCTGGTGCGGTGAGAGTGCCGAGAGAACTCCAATCCAATGGGCTACAGGATGAGATAAGGATGGGCAAGTGGGAGCAATTAGATTTGAAGGATATTTTGGAATTAGCTGAACGCAGTCAGACGCCAATGCAATAGGTATGTTGATCAATACGAAGGTACGACATTAGTATGATCAGTTAGTAAGAGTAGGCTCCACTTTCTCGCAACTCAAAGGTTGCCGCTCAATTGCGATTGAATGACCTTACACAATAACCAAAGCCCTGCTTCAACGAGGTTCTTAGAGCTTGAGTTCACAGCGCTACGATCAGTCTTACCTCACGATCATTGCTCAAGATCCCAGTCACATTTTTTCGCAGCAAGGCGATTTTGCGCGCGAATCTTATGCCGTGGGACATTTATCTTGACAAACTAAAATCTGTCTTCGAGGGAAAGACTGCTTTGAAACAAGTCTAGTTCGCCTGGATCGAATTACGGGTTGAGAATATGAGGGCTTGTAACTAGAAGGACTGACTGCAAGAGTGACCATGAGCAGATTTCTCCGGAGCAGAATCGGGGGAGGTATGATAATGCTTTGAATCTGTCGAGGAATATTTTCCAGCCAACTCCATATTGGGATGCACTCTCACTTGATTATATCGGGACTTTCTGCTCACTGGTTTCAGAATATGCCTCTAAACAACAATCTTTCTAATCAGATATTGAAAATGCGTTCCTCGAAAACAGGATTTAATGACGAAAAGGATTGGCTTGAAATTCCTCGTTGGTTTACCAACTGCTGTACTTGATTGGACCTTGTTTTGGCTTTTGAGGGGGCAATTGAAACGATGATCATGGACCTCGAGTGAAAACGATTATCTCAAGATATACTTTCCATCATGGTCCTGGCTTAGCTGAGAAAACCAGATGTCATACGCATGCTACATATATCTATAAAAGCCGTTCTTTCTGCTTGTCTGGCCACAGAGCAAATCATTTTATATTAAGTACAGCGGTGATAGTATCAAGATACATCGAAAGATATCAGCAATCTGACATGATGAAGTGGTAAAGGAATTTAGAAAACTTCTTTGGAGGGGTCGCCAGAAAGCAAGAGAACCATCAAGTAAAATATGCTCCTGTCATTCAGCAATTATTTCCTTCCGGGCACAATCCATCCCGGGCATTTCCAACTCGCAAACGCAGCCATCACGGACGTGTAGACTGCATCTTCTCCATCGGCATCGAATGGGTAACATCTGGCACAGACTGCGGCATGCTACGCCACGATCTTCGATACAGCTACAATGACTCCGTCGAATCTCTCGCTCGCACTTATAAACATAATAACCGAAACATGGATCTGATCGCCATCGTGATAGTAGATATCCAAGTTCAGGGGAGGCCTATTTGATGTTGACCAGTTATTTGCGAGTAGGGATGAAATGATTATCATACTGATTGTTTGGATAGAGAATTAATGAACATGGGGTTGGTAAGCTGGTGGCGGAAATAGTGGCGATTAGATATCTGGGGCTGGAAGCTTGGGAGAAGATGAGGATACTGTAGGGATGATTAGACAGCATGCCATGTTAGCATGAGGAGGAGGAGACATATTAGACATGACGAAGCTCCAATGAAGCAATAAGATACAAAAACAATTTCTCATTTTCTCAGCATCATGCCCAAACTTTATGAACATTTGTCAGTATCGCGAGCTGGTAAGAGAGACTTTAGTCACCACCTACACGTTACTAAATCTGTGTAAACACGTAGCATATCACCAAACGAGAATAGAATTAGATGAGGAGAATTTATTTCTCTTCATATTTCCTCAAGAATTATTATCTCTAAGCTCGAGGGATACCACGCATTCGTATTAAGAAGATGCATGTGCAGTGAAACACGATTAATGGAGAGCCAACTCAGAATGAAAGCCAGTAATCACCACGTATATACTTTAAGACGTTGTGTAATATCACAATAAGAAGCTCACTGACATGCGAGTACATTGTGGGAAAGTGGGATCCTGTTTTATCTACGTTTTATGCTGGTCATGTTCAGCAGCAGGGGGAAATGGACAGGGTTCTCAATTTTGGGTAAGCTAATATATTATAGAATAACTAATGTACATCCAATCACAAACGGGGCTATTGGCCCAATGGCAAGGCGTCTGACTTCGAATCAGAAGATTGTAGGTTCGACCCCTGCATAGCTCAATCAATGATTATTCTTTTGCTTTCTTGCAGGAAATATAGATTACACCTCAAAGTCCTATTTTCTGTCTGCATGCAATCATGGAATGGTTCTTTATTCATTTTTTCTTTTTTGGAGGGGTTTCTGGCCGGCTGCTTTTCGGCGAAGGAAGAAGCGAGAACCCTAGCGCACTTAAAGTGGTTTGCGTAGCATGTTCGAAGACCTGTTTGTCGACAAGATAACCTGAAATACAATCTGAGACAACTTAATATAATAGTCGGTTCACTACTGTAATTCTGCGAGAGCATTAGTTCTACTGTTTAGGTGCTTACAGTAAACACAAATAATGTCCAATTTAAACTACCAGCAAGGGTGCTAGGTGATATGATTTCATACGATTCTTCAAAACCCAGACATGATAATCACGGAACCCCGCCAGCTTCCTTTTCCTCAAAACTTTTGTTTTTACATTGATGGATTAGAAAATATATATATCGCATAAAGCGCCGAGTTTCCCATAAATAAGATTGTATTCTACAACGAGGGAACTCTCTAGTACATGAGCATTATCATCGACGTGTATAGGAAACTCGGGATGGGAATTTAGGAAAGGATATTGAATATCAACGAGCGAAGTCGACTCTAAGTTGTCAATGAGGATTACTTCGTACACTAATATTTTAATGGCTGGTCTGGTTATTGCTGGAGTCCAGTATGCAGGAAGTCAAGTTTACTCGAGGACCTCACAAGTCTACCTTATTCCTGTACCAATTACAACTGGTATTGAAACTCGGTTCCCCATCGAAATCACCCTCATCGAGAGATAGAGATCTCTCGCTGCCATAATACCGTCACGTGAAAATGGCAATTCGCACGCAATCGCCCCTGTCACGCTAACCACAGCCCAGAGCCAATCAGCATCCGCCTCTCCAGTCAGCTATTTCATCTCCATCATTCCCACCTCTTGCTCTGTCCCTCTTGTTCTCTCCTTCGATATATATCCTCATACTTACGCCTCCGCTTCACCTCGCGTTTGTTGAATTTTTCCTCGTTCTTTTGTCGCTTTTCTCGCTGTTCTTTCATGAAGTTCTTGTGTTCCGTGTCCCCGCACCCTGACACTTATTATCCGGTGGGAACCAATGATGGCGACCCAAGTGGGGGTTTTTTTCCTTTCGCATTCTTTCTTTCTGGTGGTAGGGAGCTTCAGAGAGACCTTGTTGGCATGATGGCAGTCGATCCGAGTTTTGGTTGGAAAAAGTGTCAAATTGAAGGGAGAGAACGATGAGGGGTGCATGCAAGTGCTGCCATTCTGGTACGAGGGATGCTGGTTGTGTCAATTATTGATTCAAGCCCGATTCCCGATTCCCAAGTACTCGAACCCAGCACACGCTGGGCCCTTTAGCCGTGTGTTCATCTGGCTCTCACCAGCTGCGTATGGCGGCGCAGTGAGTTTTCAATCTTTTCATTTTCTATCAATGCTCATCATCCTCTCTTTTGTTCGTTGTACAGTCTTATCTCAATCGTCAATTCCGCCTCAATCAAAATTGAGTTTGCAAGTCTTGGGCGAGATAACAGAAATCGATCGCACCGCACCCGGAGGACGTCTCACCCCACTATCGCCGCTCCTAACGACCCCGCTAAACACCCATTGGTTCGCACTCCAAGCCGGCGAAGGGAAGTGACCTGGATTTGGGTTTCGTGGGCAGGTGAACGAGACAAGACGGATAATTGGATTGGATTGGAAGGCAGCGTCGGATTGCGAGCTGGGATAGATACGAATGGATACTGGCTGTACGCCGAGCCATGGTCGATGATGGAAGCGGAGGGGCGAGGGAGTGAAGCCAGAATGAGGAGGTCAAAGGCCCTACGAACCGGAAAAATCACAGAATGGGATTATGATGAAGCATGATTACAAGAGGGGATTTACTTGCAACTCAAGATCGAGTCTGGGAGAGAAGACATGTACCTGCGAGACGTAAAATAAGAAGAGATGCGGTCCTTCGAGTGGATATCGATTATCTGATCCCTGTTAACGCTGCACTACGAAGTACGTTTTATCGACCGATTTCCGGCAACGGCGCTAGTCTTACGTGTCTGCTCTGCGATACATTTACTGGATCCCCCCCATCTACAATTTCATCTCCAATCTTCACAACTCCAATCTCTCTTTTATCATCATCTGCACCATCTCTCTGTCTCCCACTGCGTATCTCAAACATCTTCGTTATATTCACCAATTTTGGATCAATACTTTCTCAACCATGGCTCCCATCAAAAGCGGCCTTATCCGCACCCTTCGCTCCAAGACTCCACACATCCCAAGCCCAGTCTCCCGCGGCCTCACCGTAACAGCCAAAAACGCAACACAGCTAGAATACCGAAAATCACAAAGCAGCCCTCTAGTCTTAGGTCCGTCAAACCGACTTATCCTTCTTCCTTATTCATTTTTCCTTTTACTTTTCCACCCCTCCCCCTTTCACCGACCTTCTTGATTAACACTAACACGTACCAGAGCCTCGCCAAAGCCTCTCCCTTCCCAATCTCACCCCCTCAACTCCTCACCACGCCCATCAAGACCCCTCCCCCTTCTCAACACTGCTCAATTCCATCACCCGCTCCCTTTCCACAACTTCCACCCCGCACCTGCCAACCCTCCACGACCTGCTCCGCATCTACAGCTCTAACCCCGCCCACTGGACCCCCTACGCCCACGCCAACGCTTCCAAGCAGTACACGCGTAACCTCGTCACTGAGCTCCCGGGCATCTTCAACCTGCTCCTCCTGGTCTGGACACCCGGGAAGCAGAGTCCCGTGCACGATCACGCCGCGAGCCACTGCCTGATGAAGGTTCTTAAGGGGACGCTGATGGAGCGGCGATTCGCGATGCCGAAATCAGAACCTAGTGAGAGTGAGGCGGCAGCACGGGAAGGTGGTTTGCAGGAGATTGGGAGGCTGGACCTCGGGGAGAATAAGGTGGCGTATATCTCCGATAAGCTCGGTTTGCATGAGATTTCGAACCCGAGCCCGACAGAGTATGCTGTTAGTTTGCATTGTAAGTCATGCCAATTCCTTCCTCTCTCTCTCTCGCTCTCTCTGAATCTTACCAAACATCCGGAGGAAATGAGCGTGGACTGAGACTGATCGGATGTAGTATACACGCCGCCCAACGCTGCCACGTACGGCTGTCACATCTTCGATCCCGAGACTGGCGAGTCGAAGCATGTGATACAGGGTGCTTATGATTCCGTGAGAGGGGTTGTCGGAACAGGGCAGTGAGTGAGATATGGCCAGGAGAGGTGGAACGCATATAGCCAGTCTTTTCTTTTTGATTTCTATTTTGGGAAGCGAATATGGCATTTTTGAGATTATAAATTGCATGGGGTATTTCTTTTATTTAATGGACTGGTCGGTTCATCATGGCGTTTTGGATACATATATACCTACCTACATTGCCCCCAGTAGCGACTAGCAGAAACAGAATGAACGACTTTGAATTCAATTACCTCAGAGCATGCATACCTTGCCTCAAGAGTAAATATCTCCGATCAATAGACTCAGGGGCTAAGCGAGTGTCGTGTTCATTCCCTTTGCAAGGACAGGAAGGTGTGATGTTGAGTCAATCTCGCTCGCAACTATGTATCATGGGCACGAGGTGTTCTTGGGAGTCGCAAGCAGATACTGACGCTGTGTATATGATATGGGGAGGTTGAATGCTCATCAGTGACATACGGACTAAAGCGTATGAATAGCTAAGATGAAGGGGTTGTAAGGAGTCGACGGTGTTGCCTATGAAAAATAGATGGAAGCACAAAAACATGTATATGCTCACTCAGGCCTGGACTGTATATACTATCTGGCGCCGTGGCAGACAATATGTTGACTTGGGACTTCCTAGCTTGAAGGCGCGGAAGTCGATGAGTGATCTGCATCAAATGTAAGTGCTGCTGCTGCTGAGGAAAACTAGCCGTCATGATTCACTCGATATCGAACGGCAGTAGGATAGTTGTCAACTGAAAGTTCTAAGTCTTCACATGAGGTAAACCGTGATACAATTAATCTTCTCACATATGTGGAGATCAGAGTCATTGCAGGAGTAGCCCCATGTTCAGCATCATCAGGAAGCTGTTTCAATAATAAATATCAAAGAGAGCTGTTAGGGTACTGAGGTGGAGCTGCGCTTGGGTTTGGAAAGGGGATTTCACTTTTATGTAACGATGTGTATACTGTACCTCGGAAAAGATCATAAGAAATCACAAGGAAAATCAAGTGATCCTATATAAAGCACGGCACGAGGAGCCTTGCAGCTGAACCTCCCGCCCGGCACGAAAATCCGGAGATGTGGGATCCCGGATTTCCTTCCTTTCAGATTGCCTTTACTCGTAGACAACAGAGCTTTAAAGCGTTGCTCGACTTGCGCGGAATCGGTCAAGTAAGTTAATTAGAATTTCGAGACTTCAAGCTTGCAGAGTAGAGCAGAGCCATAGCACTCTCTTATCCTCTGAGCACTTGATACGGACTAACATTCTTCGATGCTGTGCCCGCTGAGATAGATGTCTGAGATGTATATTCAGGACAAATATCCGCACGGGGGGAGGAAACTTCCAAATATAGAACGAAGGTCCACAATAAACGAAGGACTTTGTGTGCTTTTGAATTGGTGTTCCAGCTAATGGATATCTCACTTGAGCACCACAGGCTTTTCAGGTATCAGAGCAATAAAACTGCTAACATACACCTCGAGGAGTTTCGCAAAGATGATTTATAGCACCAAATATTTTAAATAGGGAAAACTCAGTAGCACCAGACTGTTTTATAATACAGTGGCTTCTTGGCCACGTTCAAGATAGGGTCGAGACTCGTAATACGTGAACCGGGACTGGACTTAAATTGATATGTGGCCGCAACGAGGATTCCAAGCTACACACGGGGCAAAGTATTTCACGAGGGAAGAAGAGAAGGAGAGAAGAAGAGAAGAAGAAGATGGGACGAGTGAAGAATTGAGGTTGCAAGTCAGGTGACCTTCGGCCTCCCGAGGTTGTCTCTCCAGCTCGCGGTCATCTTCGAGCCTCACACATCACTAACATCCGACAGATCAGACCACAGCCATGGAATCATCAGAGGCTACCCCGCAGCTCAGCATGATAAATCACAGCTCTGGCATTGGAATCCTCCGATCAGTCGACCTTAAAAGTCCTCTACGTCGCAAAAATTAACCAACATGTACCATCATTCATTTGAAGAAGCAATAAATCACTAGACAATGCAAGCTTTCAGGACAGTTCGAGTCCTCTCCCGCAGTAATATTCTGAGACAACCAATTCGACTAGCCACATACTCAACCATGAAAGCATTAGTCTACAAGGCAATTGGAGAAGTCAAGCTAGAGGAGCGTCCGAAACCAAGAATTTCCCAACCAACCGACGCCATCATCAAGCTCACGAAGACCACGATATGCGGCACAGATTTGCACATCAAGGGAGGTGATGTAGCTACTTGCACCCCCGGTACGATTCTAGGGCATGAGGGTGTGGGAATTGTAGAGGAGGCCGGAAGTTCAGTCAAAGGATTCAAAAAGGGAGAACATGTCCTGATATCCTGCATCTGCTCTTGTTCTACTTGCGAGTATTGCAGGAAGGGAATGTACTCACATTGCACTACTGGAGGTATGCACTCAACTCTTCCGTATGCCATACCTGACAGTCGTAGGCTGGGTCCTCGGGAACACAATCGACGGTACTCAAGCCGAATACGTTCGAATCCCTCACGCCGATTCATCTCTCTATCCCATACCTACCAGTGCAAATGAAGCTGCATTAGTAATGCTGAGCGACATCTTCCCAACGGGCTTGGAATGCGGTGTTTTGAATGGCAAGGTTCAGCCAGGGAGTACAGTTGTGGTTGTAGGTGCCGGTCCGGTCGGGCTGGCTGCTATGATCACGGCACAACTATATTCCCCTTCGCTGATCATCGTGATCGATAAGGATGTGAGTCGCTTGAAAGTCGCAAAGTCGTTCGGGGCACATCATACAATTGATCCTAGTGATGGGAAAGCTATTGAAGCCGTCAAAGCCTTGACCGACGGCAAGGGATGTGATACAGTCATTGAAGCGGTCGGAGTTCCTCAGAGCTTTGAGCTTTGTCAAAATATTATTGCGCCGGGTGGCGTGCTGGCCAATGTAGGTGTTCATGGCACGAAAGTAGATCTGCATTTGGAGAATCTTTGGGCGCAGAATATCGGTGAGTTTAACTTCTCGACGTGAAGACTTTGCTGATGATTGAAGCAATAACTACTCGTTTGGTCGATACCGTCACAACTCCGATGCTAATGAAGTTGGCACTTGCGGGGACGCTGGATCCATCGAAACTGATTACCCATGGTGAGTTATGTTTTAATATGATGGGAGGACCAGCTGACACTTTGCAGAATTTGCATTTGATGACATGGAGGCTGCGTATAGCACGTTTGGAGCAGCATCGGAGCATGAGGCCCTGAAGGTTCTCGTTGAATTCACATAGCCGGGCCTTTTTATACTCAATGTATGCATATTTCAAGAGGGTGGCGTTGATTTTCGGCGAGGCATTTTGAGAAAGGTATTTGCACATATCTCACTGCGCGGCACCGCAGCCGAATTACTTACTGTACAAAACGTCCTCATCTTCCCCTACCACTCTCGTCCCAAAGCCTCTTCTTCTCATCATCCGTCATGTCCGGTCTAACATTCCTCAGCCGCATAGCCTGTAATTTGATCCATTCCTTACTACTCATCGTCTCCTCCTTTCCTTCCAACTCCGGGATCGGGTCACTGCCCTCCAGTCTGCGCAGGATAACATCCTCCTCTGGTCTCGCAAAATACACCAGGCTATACCGTGTCTCCCTTGCCTGCTCGCCAGGCGGACTCACCACTCGATGGATGTTGCTCCTCAAGAGCCCATTTGTGAACTTCACCATCGCGTCCCCCAAGTTGACGATGCAATGGCCAGGAAGAGGTTTCACATACGTCCATTCCGGCTCTTGGCCAGCGGGTGTGAGGGATGGTGGAGGCAGGATTTGCAGGCCACCCAGCCGGTTGAAGAGGATAGTGATGCTGCCGAAGTCGGTATGCTTTCCCAAGGCGGTCCGCTGATCAGATGATGGTTGAGGGGGAGACTTCACGAGACGGACTTGGTCGCCTGAGAGTTTCGACTGCCTGTGCAAGGATGTGAGCGTGTCGGGTGCAAGATGCAGGTGGCTGGTGAGGTGTTGGAGAATGAGTGTGACGAGGGAGTGGGAGGTTTTAATGTAAGAGACGATCAAGTCCTTGTGATCATGGAGAACTTGTGGATGAGCAAACGGCTTGGGAGATATCCCGAGGAAGTCATCTTTCGGGATCTGAGCCATTAGCAGGATCAATTTTCCCGGTTGAAAGAGAGACGAACGTTGTAAAACTCATTTCGGTCCAGATTCCCCTTCTCATCCACCACGGCTGAGCCAAGCCCCTTGTACCCCATATAACTCCCTTGACTCTTATAGTCAAATTTCGACAACTCTTCTCGTCCTAATTCGTACAATTTCGGTGCCATGGAGAACAATCCATCGGCATCTTGCAGCAAAGATTCCCCTTCCTTGTCATTACGGAGATCAAGGTAGAAGAAACCCAGGTTCTTGGAGGCGTCGAATAGACGAGCCGATTCCAGCGAGTCTGCTCGTAGTTTTGAGAGGGAGAGCCGGTGTAGGGGCGCTGTGGGGATTGTGGAGGGAAAGGGAGGGAGGTAAGGGAAAGTTAGATTTGAAATATCAGGGGTTTGGGTGATGGTTTCCGTTGTCATTATGATTGGTTTGGGTCGAGAGGGAGGAAATATGGGAATAAATGTCGGATTTGAAGATGAGATGAGATTATCACTACTGTGTACTTGTACAACAGCAAGTCAAGTGTGGGGGCGGGGTATTTCAACGGCTCGGTACACCTTCAACGTCACTTCACATCCGCAACTGAACCGACTCATATATGAAGAAAAACGCAGCTCCGTTCGTCATACATCTAACCCAGTAATGGTTGGAAAATCAACAACCCCAAACCTCAACTCCCACCAATCATAGTCAGCCTCCAGCCATGACGGCTTTGGCTTTCTCCTCATTCCTCAAAGCCTCATTAATGGCATTGTTCTCTGCAAGCATAATAGCTGGCACCCAATCAGTTTTCCCGCCCGCTAAGATTCTCGTCTCGCGAATCTCCTTGCGATCCTTCCCAAAGTATCTCTCGGTTCGAAAGCTCCAGTTGGCGTTTGCCAAAGCCACGTCTTGGATTGCCTTGACATATCGATGGACTTGCTTGTCGATCTTCTCACCATAAATTGGCAAGTTTGCAAGCGCTAGATACCTACCGAGAGGTTTACCATCAGGGACCATGTGCATTTCCCGCTACCGGCGTTCTAGGAAGGTTTTGGGAAGCGCTTGACTTACCATTCTCGATACTTCTCACGGAGAATTGATTGGCACTTATCGTATGCCGCTTGCTCAGACATGCCATGGTGACGAAAGAGGTAGACGACGTTGTGAGGGCAATCTTGATCCTTTTCGCGACGGTAAGAGACACAGTCATTTGCGCTGAGAAGTACTGTAAGTGTTTGCGCCCCCTCTAAAGAACCCAGGGAGAAATTGATCTCACATCATCTGAATTTCAACACCAATTCTCTCAAGCTCCATGATGGAAGGGTTCTCAAAGATCTCATCGGGAAGCTCAAGGCCGCAAGCGCACCTGCTCTCTGTCAGTGATAAGAGCTTTCTTGAAAGTAAAGATACCTACTCGACCAAGGAGTAAAGAACGAATACCCCAATGCTGTGAAAGCGATAATGGAAATGGTTTGATAGTGTCTCTTCCAATGTCTTGCTAGGTGCAAAGCCAATGGCGTCACGTAGAGACTCGAGATACTGCTTCTGGTTTTTTAGCCATCTCTTCTTCGCGCCTTTCATAAGTTAGCTTATTCGTCGATGCTGTTGACATTGTTTCGCCTACCCGATGAGCACTGAGACTGGACATTATTAGCAGCAAGCATCAACTCCACAAACTTGGACTCACCTCTCGAATCCTTGTCCAAATACTTTGCAACACCCATTGGATTGGCTGGAGATCTTCACGAGGTAAATCTTCTCTAAGAACAGCTAACGCTCCATCGATGTATTTGCAAGCTTCTTCACGCTTTCCACCTAGTGGTCCGTCGTCGAGCTGATCGTCGAAAACAAAGACCTGCGCCTTTAGTACGATGCGAGCTCAGAGATTTCGTAATACGTACCCAATTGAGCCAATCTACAACCAATCTCAAGGACGAAGCCTCGGCATCAGGTGCCATGACAGCTCCAAAGTAGGCGAAGTCACCCTGGCGCATTCGCTTCCCTTCCTCCTCGTCGTACCTGCATGTCTCGATTGCCCAAACTAGAGCTTCTTCTCGGACACTCTCGTAATGGATGTTCGGTTCAGGCTCTCGAGCCATGAACGACTCGAAGATATCTGGTATGAGGACCATCGTGATTGTCAACGGATGAGAACGAACGCTCTTTTGTTTTTGTACGAGGGATGGCTTTGTTACCTGGGGGGAGGGCAAGCTTTTATATTGCTCAACCTCTTGGAAAGCGAGTGTGCAGTGTTGAATTATTCCGAATCGGAGGAGGCCAATCGTATTCACTCCTTTTTTGTCTACACTACGAATTGGGTCAGATAGTGCGCGAGATACCAACAAAACCAACAACATTGCTGACACTTGGCTTTGTTGGACTGGGCGGCGTAGCTTCGGTAAGCTTTGTTTGATTGAGTTACCCCTCTGCTTCTCGAAGACCTCCTTTATCAAATTGCCCCATGTTGAAAGTATTTGCGTCCAATCTCCTATCTACAGTATTCTGATCGAGTGGATGCAAGTGTCACTTTGGTTTCGCCTCTTTAAAGAACATTTCGGATAGCTTGCACTGTCAAGTACAGTAGTCATGGTGAACCTTGAGAGATTGGCACGTGAGAGCTTGAGTACTGATGAGGAAATTATGTTTCAACCATCTTTCAACAAGAGTCAGATAAAGGAAGCTAATGCTGTACAGCGGGTCTGCTTGGTACGTATACATGGTTCAAATACACCATCACTTTACCAAGTGATAATTTTCACAAGCACCACTAATCAAGCAAGAAATGAGTCCAGATCCGCCTTAAAACCACATACCGTTGTATCTGCATCGTCAGCTTCCTTGTCAGGGGCAGTAGACAAATTTTCAAACATTGAAACATACCAAGTTTAGACTGTTTTGTAATCGCAGAAGTCCACCCTCCCATGAAGATATCAACAGTATTCACTCCTGGCGTACCATCAGACTGCACAGCCCACAGTGGAAGCTGTGACGCCACATCCGCACTTCGAGATCCAAACATCCCAGACCATTGATTCCTGTTATTTCATCAGCTGCTATCACGAGCTCGACCTTTTCAGATTCGGAAAAGGAAAGTAAGAGCTACCCATTTGCATAGATACCCCATTTACGTCCACTTCCCTTGAGCAACGAGATCCATTGCCGCGCCAATGCTGCATTTGCAGAAGCACCAAGGTTCCAGGCGTTACAGGTCCCTGAAGTGGGCTCAATGTCGAACCAGAGGTATCCGAGTCTCATCCCATTATCGTCGATCACCTTGAGGAACTCTGCTAGTTGCGTCGAGGGACTCTTACACGCGACTTCCGTGGGCTGAGTTCCCGTGCAAGGAAACATGTATGCGTCGATCCTGGTGAATCCAGCATTTTTGGCTGCGTTATAGTTCGCGACGAAGTTGGAAGAAATTTGGCCTCCCTGGAATTGGAAACCTGTGAGCATGGAATTGCTAGTGTCGGGAAGGAAACTTACGGTACCGCATGCTTGCTGATATCCACGAAGGGCGATGGCTTTATAGCTTGAAGCAGCACAGCTCCAGAACGAGGCTAGAGGTGTTCCTGAGATATCGAGGCCAGCAAGGCCAGTGGGTGATGATGATCCTGTGATGCAGCACTGAGTTTATCAGCTTGGATCTAATACTAGTCATCTCTCATACCTTATAGTCTGATGCTCCAGGACAGTAGCCCGAGACGAACGCTCCAGCGCAAGTACTGCTGCTGGTATACTGACAATATCCCGACCCACTTGGAGTTGAACAAGCCACAACGCAGCATTGGATATTCGATGCACCTGAGCAGTAGCCAGCGTAGAAAGTCCCTCCGGAGCAGCCATTAGCGGTATTACCACAGAAACCAGGTCCATTTGGAGTTTTGCATGAAGTTGTTTGGCGGACTTCCAAGCTTAAGCTCCTTGCAGCAACTTGACTGAGAATGACGAGAAGAAGTGCGAAATACATTTTGAGATGGTTGAGAAATGCATTTTGGTTGGGTCGTCGGAGTAGCGGCACTTATAGTAAAGTCAATGGGGTGTTGAGACTTGCTCTCTCTCGGTACAGCTCGGTACAGTATCTGATCTGAAGACCTTCTCATTTGGGTTCAAAATCCTCCCGTCCCGTCACACACCTAGTCTGTGCAAGGGGGTGATCTGCCAGTCAACTTTGCAGAAGTACAGTACTGTACACATCTGGGTATGCGAAGGATCCAACATGTTTGAAGGAATTGATCCTTCCCGTGTCATGATTCAAAAGAGATGGAGTTCTAAATTTGTCAGAAGAGTCAAGTAGGATGAAAGGAAAGGGGGTTCATCCACGTGTTAAAGTTACTATACCTTGAAGTCCGCAGCTGGCCATTTATAGATAAGTGCGAGTACAGCGTTGTAATACTGCAGCACAAGCATATCATATAAGCAACCAACCTCAGCCCCACCAGCGTCTTGTCAAACCTCTCCCGGACGTATGTCCAACATGGCGCAGGATTTCGCCATCCTACATTCGCCGCACGCTAGACATATCAAAACGATGAGATTAAGATTTGTATACCTGCTTCCGCAAACATCAGATGAAATCGAGCATGAGCTTCGTGCATTTCAACCCCAGGGCTAATTCTCGATATAAATGAAACGTGGAGAAAGATGGGAAGCTTCTTAACCGGGCAAGATTTTCATAGGTAAAACTGATGAGTAGTATTAACAAAAAGAAATTTATATAAAATGAGAATTGTGCAGTTGGGAATTCCTGCTTGTTTGGCTCACCCCCAGCTTTCAGGGGCCAGGTTCTAGCGAGGTTCCCCTAATTCCGCTCCCGTAGTGCTTCCCGCCCTACAAATAACGCTACGGAATATTTGTTGACATTTCTTATTTCTAGACGCCCCTCCACTTAAATATACCTAGCAAGTCTAGCCACCATATACTTCCATAACCTTAAGCTCTTTTGGAGAGAGATATACATGAGCATAGTTTGGGGCTCCAAATAAAGGAGGAGGGTTGAATTAACCGAGGAGGAGCACTAGAGGACTGGAGGAGGAAGATAGACCATCACGACGAGCTGTGCCGCAATACAATGCAATACATTCGTAAAATCAAAACTGAAACGAGCCGAGACTTGGAATACTTGTATCCGGTAGGTAGAAGGACTCGTGTGGCTCTCCTGCTGATGTTTTGACGTCGGTCGTTGAGCTAGGACTTATTTTCTCCTGTCTCGCTAAGACTTTGGTTTTTATTGTGCCGTAATTTGAAGTCCCTACATACTTAATTATTTTTGAAGAAAGTGATGAATGAGAGAAGTAGGGAATGCA
Organism: Ploettnerulaceae sp. D365; assembly: GCA_003988805.1. Classification (NCBI taxonomy): domain Eukaryota; kingdom Fungi; phylum Ascomycota; class Leotiomycetes; order Helotiales; family Ploettnerulaceae; species Ploettnerulaceae sp. D365. Next base: position 156,854 of record QYAL01000037.1, on the reverse strand, counting down.
CCTCTTGCACTATTATGATGTATTATAATCGTGGAGAACAATTGGCAGGGTCTTTCCCTTTCTGTCAAGTTGAAGTCTGGGCGACAGATGGACATTTCGCTGAAGGGAAAGAAAATAGCGAGAAACGTGTACATGTAACAATCACAATCACAATCAATCAGACAGCAGCATATGCAAGAATCGAACAGATGAATTCAAAAAACTCCCAATTCGTTGATTATCATATCATATCCGTTCATATCGTTTCCAACCATCCAGCATCAATCAATCGCTCACGCAGATCCCTCCTGTATGAAACATTAGTCCAGGGCCAAGCAGATGTTTCGAGGGGGTTTCTCTCGCATACCTTTCTCTGCCCAACAAAGAATCCCAAACCGAAAGTGGGAGTTGTGAATGTAATCTTGCTTCCCTTGGGGACTGCTCGTACAAAGTATCATTAGCCAAATATTCAAACTCCAACCATTTCCTCTACACGCCCATCTTGCCCTAATCTTTTCGCCGGGTACATCTAGAGGTTCCACTCACAATAAAACACATCTCCCTTCTTCGCATGCACCTTCTGGCCCGTCTCGTCGCTAATCTCAAACTCGCCGTCCACAATGATCTTCATCTCGTGGTATGTATACTCGTACACCAACGGCGTACCCTTCTCTAATCTGTAGAAGCCTGCGGAGATGGGGGCCGTGGCATCGGTGGATACGGCAACATCGCCGAGGAAGGCGTTCTCGTTTGCGATCAAGGGAGGCTTGAACTCGGTTTGTGCGTTGGGGATGTGTGTGAAGGCGGACATTTTGGGGTCGGTTGTGGGGGAGGAAGATGTGCTTGTGGATTTGGATTTGGATTTACTGAGGATGGAGCCCATGTTAGCTGGCTGGAAAGATTGACAGCGGTTGGGAATTGGTAGGGAAGAGGTAGCAGATGTAGGGAGGAGATAGATAGCTTGAGAGAGCAGATGAAGTGGCAGATGCAGTATACATACTTCTTTGCAAAGAGGGTCTTTGACGAGAGAGTCCTGGAGTGGGATTGGATTGTTGGAGAAGCTGTAGATAAGTGTTTGCTGCAGGCAGGAAATCTTTCCCTTCGCAGACTGATCTCTTATATATATATATACCAGTGCATACTTAACATTTACCCCTCTATCATCAACTTAACTACCCCTCTACAGTAACCCAACCCCTCGCCGAGCCGCACACATAGCAGGGGACTGTATTGCTACATCGGGCGTCGTGTGTCCCTCTGTACACAGTATGAGCCAGTACTGTAGAAGCCATCGCCGAACGTGGGGTTGGATGCCAGAGACGTGCTTTGCTGACTGGTGGGTAGCTGCTGATCCGCAGTACCGCGATTGGATCTCTTGTCTCCTTTTTTTTGCATATCCTCATATCCTCATAACCTAATAGAATACCTCAGACACTTAGGCCAGGCACGCGTCGAGGTCATTAATAATTGGAGCGAGATGCTCCCGCGATGAGAGAGGCGCGATAAGAAATCCTATCGAGGATATTTTGCCTCAATGCGGTTAATATTTCGCTTGTGGGGACACCCCCGTGTTTGTGTTGTTTGTCCTTGTCTGGATGCCGATATTCTTCCGATACAGTAACTCACTTCACTTCCATATCCCGAGATCTTGCCCCTGAGATGAGTGGGGTAAGCGAGGATGAGATGTTAGTTATGGTTTGGCATCTACTCCTTCGTTGACTCCTTGCGGATGCTACTGTAGCATTCTGGAGATGTCTGACCACGTACATAGGCACAATTCCCAGCTCTGAGTCTCTTCTCTCCTCCTCCAAAAGCTGTGATTACCTACCACTCCGAACTCAATGTCAACCACAAGAAGAAAATGGAGACACGAGAGGGAATTAGCGAGATGAATTGAAGAGAGATGGGAAAATTAACTGATTTTAGATATGAGTTAAAGTAATGGGTTTTTCTGATTGATGCAGATGACAGAGGCTAATTGTGTGGCAGAAGTGCAACAAGATTCAAGTATCGGCTGATAGATCATTCAACATGCCTGACTCTGGTTGTCAATACATCCTGATCGACCGGTCAGCAAGCAAAGGCATCAATATAACCAAACAAAAAAAGGAATGTTTGGAAACGCAAGTTTTCTCGATGGCCTCGCGCTGCTGCAAGTCATGACGTATTCAATGAGTGGTGACACCTACCTGGGCACATTACCTAATCCGTGACCACTCGTCGGACCAGGAGACAACAATACCAAGATTCCAGTATACTCAGAGTACGGTATTCTGAGGCATAGGGTGGTATGGGATCTTTAAATTATTTCACTTGCACCTTGGGTGAGGCGACGAAGATCAATCTTCGATCTCCGACTCGGTTCCACACGGTCAACAAGCTTATTGAACTGCAAGCGAGAAAGTTTCCAGACTCCCCTGCTGCTGCGTTTCCAGTGCCAGTTCCAAATCATGATGGTTGGGGATGCGAAACATTTAGTTTGTAGTTCTTCCCAGGACTCCATTATTTTGGTGTTGACGGTTGATAGCGTTCAAAGATCTCTACTGTGGGTCAATCGAAGTGGCAACGAATCTCTTTCCCCATGATAGTGTCACGGAAAAGAAAGAGCAGCAGCATCAGAAGTGTGTGGCACTGTTGAGCCACAGCTCCATCGACTTCCTTTTTGCTTGGCTGGGTCTTATGAGAGCAGGTCTCTCGGTTCTTTTGATAGCGTGAGCCTTCTCCTCACCTGATATTTCTCAGGGTATCGTAGTGGGAAATGGCTGACTTTCATCAGTCCACAATGCAACGCTGAAGCGATATCAGCACTTTGCAAGACGTGTAAAGCATCCGAGCTGTATCACGACAAAGCACATTCAAGTCTTGCCTCAGCTGCCGTCGCTGAGTCCGGATTGACTTTCGAGGCCAAGTTATTCTATTGGCAATGTGATGACTCTGGATACACAAGTATCAGCCAGATCATAAAAGGCGTAGACTCTAGTACAGTCTCGAAACATTGGCCAGAACAGTCATCGCACGATGTAGCGTACATTCATCACTCTTCGGGAACCTCAACCGGCATTCCCAAGCCGATTCCACAGACCAATCATGGAACAGTCGGTGTTTTACCTTGTCTTAAAGAACAAGATGCAGCAACTTTTACGACGACACCACTCTATCACGGGGGCATAGCCGATTGCTTTAGGGCTTGGAGTAGCGGTGCTCTGATCTGGCTCTTCCCCGGAGCAGACGCTCCGATTACACCAAAGACCATACTGGAAAGTTTATCTGTCTCCCGAACCTCCACAAATCAAAATGATACACCGGAAATCAAATATTTTTCCAGCGTTCCCTATGTTCTGCAAATGCTTGCTGAACACCCGCCCAGTCTGGCCATGCTGCAGGAAATGGCAATTGTTGGTGTCGGAGGGGCTGCACTACCCCAGATTATCGGTGATGACTTGGTAGAGAATGGTGTCAATCTAGTATCTAGATTTGGAAGTGCTGAGTGCGGATTCCTCCTTTCATCTCAGCGATCCTACAAGTCAGACACCGCATGGCAATACCTTCGCGAACCAAAATGCAGTGATCACCTCCTCTTCGCAGAGCAAAATGATGGGACCGGTCTCTCGGAACTAATTGTACTATCTAGCTGGCCTCACATGGCGAAACGAAACAGAGATGATGGGAGCTATGCTACAAGCGACCTTTTCGAGCCGCATCCGAGCATCAAGAATGCGTGGAGATATCACAGCCGTAGTGATAGCCAGATTACATTACTCACAGGGAAGAAGTTTGACCCAGCGCCACTGGAGGATGCGATTGCATCAAGCTCATCGCTCATTCGGGACGTTTTGATCTTTGGTAGCGACAGACAAGTCCCAGGTGCTTTGATATTCCCTGCGCACTGTACTTCACTATCAGAGGAAGAAGTAAAAGTCAATGTGTGGAGGTCTATTCAAAATGTCAATTCTACGGCTCAAAATCATAGCAGGATATCTGAGGACATGTTTGTGGTGATGCTTGGAATGCATCCTCTAGAACGTAGCAGCAAAGGTACATTGCTACGGGGGCAAGCGGAGACAAAGTACGCTACCGAAATTGAGACATTGTATCGTGTTGGTACTTCTAGCATCCAAGATCAGAATCTCAACAAAACCCCGGTCTCAGCGGGGAATATCGAGTCAATTGTTAGAGGCATCGTTGCAGAGGTGATTGGGAACGATCCTACTATCGCTGATGATGCCGACTTCTATCATCATGGAGTAGATTCGGTGAAAACTACGCAGATTCGTTCACTACTTCAACAGGTGTGTGAATGGGATATTATTTGAGAACTCATCATGGAAAATTGGCTGATGTAGAGGACAGAGACTTGGACGTGAATCCTTGCCTTGGAACATTGTTTACGACTGTGGAAATATTAAAAGGTGCGTAAAGTAGCTATGCTTCCGGACGCAGCTGGCTAACCTCTCAAGCCTTGTTCAATATCTTTCAGGAGTTCAAAATAGAGTAGATGCGTTGATGAATTCAGTGGATGGAAGCCATGAGATACAGAGGCTTGTCGAGGAATTTTCCAAATTCGAGTTCCCACAGATCGATACGAGAAGAAACAGATGCGAAGAGTTAGGGAAGTGCAATGTAGTCAGTACATTGCCGTTTCTTTGGAATTATCTAGTAGTATGTGATCTAACCATTGACAGCTCTTAACCGGCGCCACTGGAGCCCTAGGAGCTCATATTCTGGATCAACTGAGGAACAATCCATCGGTATCTCAGATCATATGTCTCGTTCGTGCTTCAACCCCAGGGGCTGCTCGCGAGAGAGTTTCAAGCAGTCTGATTCAGCGCCGAAAAGCCCCATTACCATCTCACGGTCCTGATGTGCAGGTGTGGTGTCTCCCCGTCCTCTTTCACGAACCAGATCTAGGATTGTCTCCAGAGGTTAGAGATAAAGTTCAGGAGCGCACTTCTTACTTCATCCATGTTAGTTTGCATCTCCTCTCTGCGCTGACGAACTTGTGCTAAAATCTTGTAGGCAGCCTGGGCAGTTAACTTCTCCCTACCGCTGAAATCTTTTATCAAAGAGCACATTTCCGGCCTCCGAAATCTGATCAATCTCGCAGGCTCATGTGCTCATCTCGAACAATTCGTTTTTTGTTCCAGCACAGCTAGTGTTCTCAGTCAAGCCAGTAGCGCTGGAATGGCATCGATTCCAGAGCAGATATTCTCAGACTTACCTCCAGAAGATGCACTGGGGTACTCCAAAAGCAAATGGGTCGCAGAAGCAATCTGTTCCAAAGCTTTCAATCATCCTCAAATGTCCGGACGAGTGAAGATACTACGGATTGGGCAATTGACAGGTGATACTAAGCACGGGGTGTGGAATAGGTCAGAGGCGTGGCCGTTGATGCTGTCCACCGCTCGACCACTGGGTTGTTTGCCCAAGTTAGATGAAGCATTGAGCTGGCTTCCGGTCGACGTTGCCGCTCAAGCGGTGCTTGATATTTCACTCATGCTGCGGCCGCCGGTTGAAGATGGTATCACTGACACCTGTCCAGTCTACCATCTCGTCAATAATTCCAAGGAAACAACGTGGTCACAGCTTCTTCGCTGGGCCCAAGAAGCAGGCGGTGCGCAATTCCAAATTTCAGAACCAGAAATATGGATGCAGAAACTTGAGAATCTGGAGACTCATCCCGCCAAGAGCCTTTTGGGATTGTGGAAAACGAGTTTTGGGATGCAGCTTACCGAGACGACGGAGGATGTGAAGCTTAAGGCTGTAAGAGAAGAAGGTGATTTTGATACGCGCAATGCTAGAGGAGCTAGTGCGGTGATGCGGGATCTGGGACCGGTGGATGAGGTGCTGGTGAAGAAGATTTGGCTGTGGTTGGGTGAAAGTGAGGGTTGAGTATAGACCGCTTGTATTCACTTCGTCGTAAAAGTTACTCGGTAGTAGAGGAGGCGGCCGGCTCAATGTAGTGGTTTGAATATGGAGCAATTCTTGATTGACATTGGGGACTCGATCTTAGTCTATTTGATTCCAGTAAAGACTCAAGAGTGTGTGAGCGATTCTTGGAATGGTTGAGTTTCATGTAGAGGTTTCGTACATCAGAAGACTCGATTATAATTACATACACATTAATTCTTTCGCCTAATTCTGCGTATCGAATTTCTAATTTAGTTAAAAATTTAAGTGCAATATATTTTGAGATTTTACATAAAACGGTAAAGTAGCGAAGCTCAAGTCTGCAACGATATCAATATAATTTTTGGAGCACCCTATCTAAATTTTGTCTACCCAACCAGACACAATTCCCAAACTAGCCTTTCACAGCCTCCGCCTTGAGAATTACCGTGCCATCAATAGGTGTTCCCTCTGTCAAGCCACTCAACTCAGATTTCATGCCACGAGGCTTCTGAGCATGGCCATTGATGCCATTAGTGGTACCAACACACCCATTGACTCCATTCAAACTTCCAGCTTTCTTAGCAGCAGCCTCAACCATCTTCTGCTCCTCCGCCTTGGGATTCTCCGTGTACCCAGTATCGGATGCATCCACATAGGCCTCAATCCCCTCTCCGTTTCTCGGGTACTCTTTCATGAGCTCCTTGTGTCTGCGCAAGGCGGCATTCATTTCCTCCGCGGAGACATCATTGAGGAACGTGCAGCTACCGATGGGATTAGGGACCGCAGCGCGCAGGAGACCATCGCGAGTTTTGAGAATGGCTGTGGTCGCCTTGGCTAAGACATCCTCGTCGAACTGGTGGTGGTCCATCGAGAGACCGGCTCGAGAAAACAAGTTGAGCAAGCGGCGATGTTCGTCATCCGTGATCAGCTTTCGGGTATTTGCCAATGTTGCACTATATGCCATGTCAATGCTGATGGCGTGGCCGTGCCGGAGAGGAGTCTCAGGGACGAGTTCGTGCAGAGGGGACCAGGTGTGTCCGTATGCGATGACTCGGTCAAGACCGATCTCGTGGAGGTTGGGTGTCTCGAGTCTCAGCATCTCAAAGATACCCTCGCGATTGATCTTGTCTGCGGCATCGATCAGCTCCTGGGAAGAGCCGTTTGCACGACCGAATGACTTGTTGATGAGATCCTCGCAGTGTTTATCAAGGAGGTTGAAAGTGTCCAAGTGGGAACATGTGGAGATCTTGATCAATTCTGCGAAACCATTTCGGATCTGGGAAGTTGATAGTGTTCGAAGGAACGTGAAGTCAAGAAAAGTGTGCATTGGGGCATGATATGCGCCGAGGCGATTCTTGTAGTTCCCGTAGTTGACTGCGACCTTGATTGATACTGAAGCATCGATCAAGCCAATGACAGTTGTGGGGATTCGAATGAAGTTGGTGTTTCGCTTGTATGCAGCACATGCAAATCTAATAATGACAATGATTAGTTGCCGGCATATTTGAAAGTAGGGGGTACCGCTACTCTACTCACCCCGCTACATCAGTCACAAGGCCACCTCCTACTACTAGAACTGGTTCCCTAAACACTATATTAGAAACTTATTCATATGAAAGGATGTGATGTCGGCCAGAGTACCCACTTGCGGTAGATACCGAACTCGTTCATCGAGTCAACGATGCTCAAGAGCGTTGGCATAGTCTTTACTTTCTCGCCAATCTTGGTCTTGTGGATCTTTAACTCAAGACCGTAATGCTCGAAGTATCCCTCCATCTCTTTGCCATAAACATTGTAGATGTTCTGGTCAGTGACAGCCAGGCATCTACCCCATTTCTTATAGCACTCGGCAAGATTGGAGTTGGCGACATTGAAGATGCCATCAATGAACGTAAAGTCATACTCGATCTTTTCGTACCCCGTGACGTGGAAACCAGCATGGCCGGAGGAGGACTTGGTCTCTGAGACGGTGGCTTTGAAGTCTGACATGGCTAATATTGAATACAAGATGGATCTGGCTTGTAAATTTAGAAGGGGGTGTGGTCAAATATAAGAGCAAAGCTGTTGTGACCAAGTGCCGATGAAAACGTAGATGGAAATCCTCAAATCGCTCAAACCAGGGATATATCCTTCCACATCTACATACCAATGAGAAGATGTCTAACCTTTCCAAGAGAAGAAAAGTACATTTGTCGTACCTGGTCAGACAGTCCGAGAAGGGGATTGGTCGGCCCTGCCGAAAAAACAACATTCAAGTGTCATCACGACTTTAACCGAGTGTTTCCCGTTCCGATATATTTTAGACTATCTCCTTGGTTCTCAATGCCGACATGATGCAAGACAATGCACTACAACCAAGGAGGAGATAAATACTAAGAAACTGTTAGCTTGAATTATGATATCTCACATCACACAACTTGCTGGACTTTGTTTCAACCGGGGGCACACGAATGTCGTGATATTTAGTATAAGCGGGCTTGTAGGCCTACGAATTCGAAGTATTATGTCTAGACCGCTAGGAGATCATCCCCCAGACGACTTTGATAATATGCCATTTAAGAACTAATCGATGACATATGATGGGAATGTGAGAAATGAAAGAAGTAACTAAAGAGGTCAATAGTAGCTCAGATATAGACTAGAACGCACAACGGCGGGTAAGCTAAGTTAGCTAAGTGAGGGGCGTGGCAGGATGGGTGGCTGTGGCCCACCATGGAGCCGCTGCAGAGACAGGGATTTAGTGCAACGGACGAGAATAGTGCATATTTTCAGGGCAGACAGGTACTGAAACTTTGTGAGGGGTGTAGAGGGCGGGGGTGGGGGCTGATTGAGGCCAATGTCATATAATTCGAAACGAAAGTTTGTTTACTTGTCGAGCATAACATCATGTTTAGTAAAATCAAAGGGGGTGCCGTGTAAATATAATATTAGCTTGAAAATCAGTTCATGATATCTGGGTAACTTTCCGATCAACAGCTGTAACATCTTTTCCCCTCAATTGTATGACATCAATGACATCAATGACAATAAGATGGTAGGACAAGACTAGGCCTACCGGCTGGTAGTCTCACTTTCCCCACATTTTTCAGCCACAACCTCAATCATGACTTCGAGACTTTGAAAACAATGCCCTTGTTGCGGCATAGAAACTCTGCAGAATCATGACGACGAGTATTGAATTATATTAGAGATTTAATATTCACGCCAAGAAGAAAACGGTTGATCGTCCTTGACAAGCAATGAATCATTAGCTGCAACCATCACGAACACGAATACGAGAACAAGAGGTCTGTCGACTCTGGAGCATTGAGAATCGCCGGTCTGGAAGGTTAACTGTGACGGAGTTGCTCGATACAACTATTATCAAGTCTGAAAACATGTCTCCCTCTTTTGACGATCGAAAGGCGTATGTACCACAAGAGGAAGTGTTCGTAAGTGTTCCCAAATGCCCTTCTCAGAATACTTATTGATATATTGTAGTTTGATGATGGCAGAGAAGAAGAGCTCGTCGAATATGTCACCTCAAAGTCAGCCCTTCGAGGTTCTCCGGCCAGGATTCTCGAAGCGATTGATAAGTTTGCGCGGACAAAGAAATACCTGATGAACGTTGGAGAGGATAAAGGGAGGATTGTCACAGATATCATACGACGGACAAAACCAAATACCATGGTAGAATTGGGGGGCTATTGTGGCTACTCAGCAATACTCTTCGCAGATGCCATGAGAGATGCTGGAGGAAAGAGGTACTTTTGTCTAGAAAGAAGCCCAAAGTTTGCCAAGAACATCAAAACCTTGGTTGACTTCGCTGGGCTGGCAGACATCGTGGAGGTTGTCGTCGGCTCAAGTAGCGAGAGCCTGAAAAGCCTCCACAGCACTGAAAAGATTCGGAAGATCGATATGATGTTCCTCGATCACTACAAGCCTGCATACGCTACAGATCTCAGGCTTTGCGAGTCTTTGGAACTCATTAGCAAGGGATCGACGCTGGCGGCAGATAATGTCATCACCCCAGGGAACCCTCCCTATCTAAAATATGTTCGCAGCAGTGTGCAGGAGAAACGACTGGCGTTAACGCAAGCAAGTGGCCAAGATACAGAGAACTTTCCCGGGAAGTCTGCTGCTCAGTATGGGGGTGTTGAAGTCTTGAGCACAGAGGTCAAGGGGAACCCGAACCTGGTTTATAACAGCAAGTTGGTGACGAGTTTCGAGCCATCGGGGGTGCCAGTAAGTTTTGCCATTGTCTAATTGTTTTCATGAACTGACTAGTATACAAGGACGGGGTAGAGATATCGTTTTGCGTCGACGAAGTTGTTGCTTAGAAGGTGTAAAACACGTTCATGAATCATTTCATCCTCAACTACGATCAAGATTGTTTACAAACATGAGCGTCTAACTGAAAGCTGCATAATAATTGAATGTCGCTTACATGGTGACTATTTAACAGTTTCTTCGCCAATTTGTCTTTCGGTTTCTAATACATGAAATCTCCGTAAAACATAAATAAGTTGCACGCAATCTCACAAGTAGATTTTGAGCATGCAGGAAAATAAACGGGCGGATGACATATGAGGGTTCTATAAACCGTACAATGTGATAAACACTCCATTCCATTAAGTGAAATCGGTCATTTCGAGTAGGGGATTAAGCAAGTTTTTACTGCCCCGGCAGAATGGAAGATGATTTTGTAGTTTTACACATGTAACACATCGGAAGCTGTACGACAATCATCTGCTTCCATTTACCGTCCAGGTATAATTATGATGTATGATGTATGTTTTACTGGCGCTCTGTACAGTAACTACTCAACCACGGCATCCTCCAAGAAACGTGACTACGCGGGGACAACAACCTAGTTGATGACGCTATCACAGTACACTCCTTCGCTCACATTCTATATTTTCAAGATGAAATTTTTACTTCCATTGATACAATAAGTTACTTATTATGATGATCAAGTGTCAAATAAGTCACCAAACACCACCAAAGCATCACAATGCCACTGAACGCTAAATCATCGAGCTACCTACACTTCTTACAGAATTTGTCTCTAATCGTCCTTGCAATTATATTCATGCCTTTATGCAGTATCATTACAATTTCAAGCTGGATCATATCACCCTACACGCGTCGAACAAGGAACATCGAGCGTCAAAGACAATGGCGCAAGACATATTCTCCAGATTCGCAACGAACTGTTCTGGTCACTGGCGTAGGTATGAGCAAAGGGCTGGCAATTGCACGAGCTTTCTATGAGGCTGGTCATACAGTGATCGGAGCTGACTTTGAACCGCATGGCGTTCCAGTCTGCGGTCGATTCTCAGCAGCATTGAAGAGATTCCACAGGCTTGCGAAGCCTTCAGGAACTGCTGGTATCGCTTCATATGTCAATTCTCTGATTAGGATAATTGAGAAAGAGAACGTTGATCTTTGGGTCAGTTGCTCGGGAGTTGCGTCTGCTATAGAAGATGGGGAGGCTGCCGAAATGGTGGAGAAATTGACAAAGTGCAAAGCCGTTCAATTCGGTGTTTCCTTGACGAGTGTGCTGCATGAGAAGCATGATTTTATCGAGAATACTAAGAGGTTGGGGCTAAATGTGCCGGAAACACACCTCATCACTTCAGTCGAGGAAGGAATGCAAGTACTGCATAGGGAATCGGACGGTCAGGGCCTCATGAAGTCGTTCATCATGAAGAGCGTTGGCCTGGATGACTCCATCCGAGCTGACATGACCGTTCTCCCATTCACATCAGCGGAGAAAACTCGAGCACACATTACTTCCTTGCGACCATCTAAATCACGACCCTTCGTCCTCCAGCAATTCATCAAAGGTCCAGAGTTCTGCACGCACTCCATCGTCGTCAGAGGCCAAGTACTAGCATTCACATGCTGCGAATCAGCAGAGCTCCTGATGCACTACAAACCCCTCGCGCCATCTTCGGATCTGTTCAGGGCCATGCTGGAGTATACTCAAATCTATGCCCGGAAGATGGGCGAGCAGATGACTGGACACTTCTCCATCGACTTCTTGCTTAACCTCGATGATGATGATGATGATGAGGGGGAGCAAGAGCAAGATCTGATAAAAAGGGTCTACCCGATCGAGTGTAATCCTCGGGCGCACACGGCAGTTGTACTCTTCGCGGAGGAAAGCCTGCAAATGACAGACGCCTATCTCACAGTCCTCCACAATGCTTCGGAACACAAGACCAAGCCTTACCTCGTTACTCCAGAGTCAAACATCGGATACTACTGGATTGGTCATGACCTAGTAACCCGCCTCATCCTTCCACTCGCATCTTTCCTAACCTTCAATCTGGGATTTGCGCAGCTGGCGCACAGCTGGGTCGAGTTTTGGGAGCATGTCATCTTTTGGCAGGATGGAACTTATGAGATGTGGGATCCATGGCCTGCGTGGGTGTTGTATTGTGTGTACTGGCCGGGGATATTCTTGTCGTGTATCTTGACCGGGAGGAAGTGGAGTAGGTGTAATGTGAGCACTACGAAAGTTTTTAATTGCTAGAAAGAAGGAAATGTGTTGGGTATGGTTGAAATGATCACGAGTATTCTCAGGTAGTTCAGAATAGTTTTATTTGGTTCTTAGAAGGAGAAGAAGAAGCGTTCTGAAGTGCGTAAAATCTGGCATCTCTTGACTTTAGAAATATCTTGTGGATAAAAACCTAGAATACTGTTTGCCGTCTTTTAGACGAAATTTTTCTTATAAAATCTGCAAATTCTGACCTCAATTGACTAGCTATAAATAAATAAATCTTCTTGTTTTCAACTTCACATCTCTAGAACACAATCATCGTCGTCTCTTCTGCCAAGCAGTAGGTAATCAGTGACTCGCTACCCCGCACTTACCTGAAAGCCCTGCAGCGACACCACCATACAGGCTTCTCAGCCTTACAATCCAAACTCTTACGCACAAAACCAGACTCAGGCTATCGTATCATATTGTATGTTACCGTTTGCAACAATAGCACTATCATATACATTCCTCAGCGAATAGCGCATGTATGACCTAAACCAACCAGCCAGCCACACATAACGCGAAACCCCATACACCAGAGCACATACACCACGTGACTCAACTAGGCATCCATCATCTGAACTACCTGCCCTTTTGATTGGAATGGGATCCTTAGCACGTTACACCATCGGTGAGATAATCTCGATTCAAGGATATTCCTATTACGAACCAAAAAAAAAAAACAAAAACTATCTATCTACTCAACCTCTAAACCTCCACAAGGGGATGAATTCAAAAAAAAGTGTCACACGGCCTCGCTTATTATAGCCTAGATTCTAGATGGTTTTAAAAAGGGGGCAGTGTTTTTTCCTATTCATTTTTTGTAATACGCGAGAGACGATGAATTGTGAGCTATTGGCTATTGTGGCTTTTTATTAGGCAGCAGTATCTTGATTGTGTGCCTGGCGGATGGATGATTGATGGATGAGTGAGTGAGTGAGTGAGTGAGTGAGAGGTTGAGAGGTTGGCTAAGCTTAGAAGTGAGCTGCTCCGATGGCTTGCAGGTTTTGATGGTAGAGAATGGGGCTGAGGGGGGATAGTTTGAGTATTTTGTTTTTAATTTTGCCTAGAGCTACGAGCAGTTATGAAAGTTAGGGTAGGTTAGAAGGAAGGGAGGGAGGAGGTGTGTAGCCTAAGATGGTGTTGTGTAACTTTGTAAGGCATTTTATTCTAGCTGAGGGGACGGTATTTCTCGTCTGGGAGTATATAAATAAAGCAATGATCTCGCAACATCAACTCCTTGCTTCAAAATTATAGTGAGCTGATTCTAATTTACATTCTGGGTGATAATAAAGTGCTGTTACCAGCGATATATCACCATGGCAATCCCAACATATAAACACCTTCAACTCATCATCATCAGCACAGTATTCATATCCGCAGTCTACAGCCAGTCTGAGATAGACATCCAGCTCCCCTCACTCACAGGCCACCACACCGTCGGAACGATATCACTCGAGCTCCAACAATCCGCCACAAATCCTCGCGATCTCATGCTCTCTCTCTTCTACCCGACCCCAAAATCATCATCTACAAAGTACCCACTCGCACCAGCCTTCCCACCTCAAAGCGCCGCCTACCTCTCCTTCCAAAGTAATCTCCCCGAAGGCTTAACCATAAACGTCACTACGCGAGCCTATCTCCACGCACCGCTCTCACCCAAGCTTAAGGATAACGACGAGCTCTTCTTCCCAACGCTCATCTTCACCACAGGCTACGGGACATCGCGCTTAGAGTACACCGCCGCAGCCGCAAACCTCGCGAGTAGGGGATACGTCGTTGTTCTCGTGGATCATCCGCTGGATGCGGCGTTCATCGAGTATCCCGATGGCCGCTTCATCGTTGGGGATCCGGTGAGCTATAATACCACTGATGAATACATCCCCATTGTGAATGCGCGCGTGCAGGATGTGAGGTTTGTGCTTGATAGCTTGTCGAATAGAACATTCATATCTCAGATCCCGGGTGTCCTAACATCGAGGAGAGGAGGAGGAGGTAGTCCGCACCGGTTCCAGACATCGCGAGTTGGGATTCTCGGACACTCGCTGGGAGGTGCATCAGCTGCTGCCGCGATCTTAGCTGATGAGCGCTTTATCGCCGGTGTGAATCTCGACGGAGCGATGATAGGTAATGTGACGAGTCTCGGGATCTCTCAACCCTTTCTGATCATGAGTGCGGAGGGACATGATCGCACTAACGATCCGACGTGGGCGGAGTTCTGGACGCACTTGAAGGGATATAAAAGAGAGGTTCAGGTAGCGGGTACGCGACATGGGAGTTACTCTGATCTGTTGATCTTGGCGGATGAGTTGAAGGGGTTGGGAGTGCCGATCCCGGATGATGTTGTGAAGGAGCTTTTGGGGACGATTTCTGGGAGGAGGATGTTGGAGATTGAGAGTGTTTATGTTGATGCTTTTTTTAAGAGGTGGCTGAATGGTGGTAAAGGGAGGTTGCTGGATCGTCCAAGCAAGTTGTTTCCGGAAGTCACTTTCCAGGCATAAACTCTGCTAATATCGAGGGAAAATCTGATAAATAATAATATTGGTTATTCTCATTGAGACATGTTTTTCATGTAAGAGAAATTCGTTCATAGTGAGTATCTACATCATATATTTCCCCCATAATTGTGAAGCCTAGCCAATTGAATGCGAAGTATTTTTGTTATGGATGTGAAAAGATATTCACCTCGTAAGCTGAATGTCAAGTCTTTGACTCAAGTTTGTTCTGCCTATAAATAAAACCTCCCCGGATCTCAATCCATCAATATCCATACATACGCGTACTCGATATTTTCAGTCTAGCACTGCCCTTACAGTTAAAAGCTAAACTACAACAGTATTTAATTAATACGCAAACATAACAACCAACTGCACGAAAAATATACACATTAAACACCGCAAGCACCAAATTTACGGCCTCCACCCTCTCCGTCAACGTCACCTATTGCAATTTGCAACTTACCGGTATCCTCATACTTATCACCAACCCTTCAACCAAGAACATGGACACAACTAAGCAAACCACCAAACCATCAGGTCCATCACCCTCACCATTACGACCAATAAACCCAACACTACCGCCACCTCCACCAGCAGCCTCAAGCTGCAACCACACCTTCTACACGCAAACGACCCTCCCCCTCCTCCCCCCAATCTACTTCACCCCATCACTCACCCCCAACTCCATCCCCCACTCCACATACACCAAACTCCTCCAATCAACCTCCGACCTAGGCAAACCCCTCTCGCACTTGCACTCCCAATCCATAACCAACGATATCCTCAAGCTACGCACAGAGCTCGAGATGGGAATGAGTAGGGAAAGGAGACAGATGGTACAGTTCTATCTATTGGGTATTGGGGAGAAGAGGAGGAGGGCTGCTGCGGAGGTTTATTTGGCGAGGTTTAAGGGGTTTGAGATGGGTGGGGATGGGAGGTTGGGGCTTGGGTTTGAGCGGGAGGAGGAGGGGGGAGAGGGTGATGAGGTGAAGAAGGGGATGAGTTGGGGTTGGATGGGGAAAGTATGGGGTTGTGGGGTTATGTGATTTTGGTGTTGGGGAAGGGGAAAGAGAGGTTGCTATGGTGATGGGTTTGAAATAGTTCTCGTTGGTTTCAAGGACTATTATAAAACTTTACGGGAAGAGTAAAACTTGACGGCGGGATGACTCAAGTATAGGTTATTCTCAAAGTACTGGCATACTTGCGATTTTATTCCCGAAGACTTTGTATTTAAAAGAAATAAATATTTTTTAACTAAATTCAATTTCATATATGTTTCGACTACTAATGTTGATAATTATGACCCGACGCTATTTAGGACGTTCAAGCTTGCTGCTCTTGTGCAGAGCTGGGACAATAGTTTTACTTTTAAAAGCTACGGGGAAAATTGGTATTTATAAGTCATGACTCAAGGGATCGAAGTGTTAGATATTGTAGCGAAGAAGAAGAAGATTCTATGTTTTACTTTCTGTATTATGAAAGATGCTTTTAGATCTGTAGGCGAGAATCTCCCCACATATATATACACTTACCTCTTTGTGAATATATGAATTCAGGACTTGCCGACTCGAACGAGAATTTGATCATGGATTTGGACTATAGTAGTGTCAAGCATTAAACCACCCCCCGCCCCAACTCCGCATAACCGGTACATATCATAACATCGAGCCCCTGCCCGAGCTTCCCCCATCCATCATCTTTCGCCTTGATTCAACTCCCAGCATTTATTTGACTCATTGCCCACGCATCTCAACATCTACGAGCGCATCACTCATTATCCGTAGCACTTTACTGTACTGATTGATCCTTAATCTCCACCGTCCTATGTCCTCCAACAACTGAGCATAGTCCAGCAGAATCCGTCTCGCTGCTTCATACCCCGGACGGTGAGTGACGCCGTTGAAACAGATATTCCCGCCGTAATGGATGAAATTTACCGCTCCGTGACCTCCGCTTCCATTGGTATTCACATTAGTATGGGGTAAAGAGGATGAAGGAGAGGTGGATGGCGAGCCAAAACCTTCGTTACCAACCACGAGCCAGTCTACGTCGTCAATCAAGTCAAAGCCTGGTGTCAGGGAGGGGGCAGGAGAATCGGACTCTGACGGGACCATAAGAACGTAGAGGCCGAGGATCAGAGCGGAGAGGAAGAGGCCTGTAGAAGCATGGAAGGGATCGCCATCTAAAGCCCTACGATTAGACATAACCTTAAATGTCTGTGCTGCATGTAGACATGCTCGTCGAGCACTCGGGGTCTGTGTCCAGATCGTGATATCTTCCAATGCTTTTCTAGCAGCTAGAGCTCCAGCACATCCGGCTCCCAATTCAAAGAGTCGGATGTCGGATGTGAGCATGATGCAGGAGTTATGCCATAGGACCATACACTTTGAATCCATAGACTGTAAGAGTGGAAAATATGCTTGCATAACCTGCACAACAAGGGATTTTGTTTGTATCGCTCTCGAGTCGAATTCATATGTTAAGCAGGGCACAAAGTATTGTTCGTTTGCACGCCTTTGGCTACCTGAGAGGAGACGATGAAAATCTTGGGCTATCCGCAAGCGTACGATGGCCAGAATGCTGTGCATGGCGAGAGAATCGACGGTATCGTTGAGAGATGGGAGGGAGAGAGTGTCTAGGGAGAGCGAGACGGAAGGCATGCAGAGTTGATGCGTGGTGTTGGCAAGGTGGAACCATTTTTGTGCGGTGGGAGCTTGGAAGAGAGCTGCTGAACAGGGAAGGATGATTGAAATATCTGTAGTTTGCATAATTGGTGATGTATGCAGCATAGCAGAGTACCAGGTATCGACCATGGCCAAGGAGACAATAAGGCTGTGGGCGTCAAAAAAAATTAGGTAAGATATTGACAAATGGACATACCGTTTTGCACATTCGACTCTAGCCCATGACTTCCAACGTGCTTCTATATCTGGTATTTGACCGAAGAAGCTGTCATCTAGCGCCTGGCCGTCGTTGGAATTGAAGAGGCCATGTCTTTGAGCAGTCTGAAAAGTTAGTCTGCCGGCAAAACTCCATGTCGGGAGGGAGGAAATACCATAATGACATTTGTGTAGAGCATCTGGCATTGCGACTGGTGATATTTTTGCTGCATATGTTAGCTGTCTTGAACCCCCCTGAGGCTGAAGTACTCACCCCAGTCATCTCAGTCAAGTTTAAGATCAGAACAGCGCTGGCTAAACTAGACAACTGATCTATTCGACTTCTCTCTCCGTGAGGGCATGGCATTAGCTCGCTAGATACTTGCTCAAGTGCTTTCTGCGAAATATTAGCAGTCGAAGCCGCACTAGGAGCAGGAGTAGTTCTTCCTACCGAGAAAGTCTGTCGGACAAATTCTGTTGCCCCTTTCGTTTGCAATATCGTCAAACCGATCAGACACATTATAAACAAAATCGGTGTCGGAGCTGTTTCGGGACGAAAAGTCGGAGTATGGATGAAGGGTAACAATGGGTGAAATTGCCGGAAATATAGATCCAGGCCGATATCAAATATCTCAGCAGGAGGGAAGTTGGGTGTCGAAGGTACGTCGTTCACGACTGAAGGTGCTTGTCCAGCCGACCTCGACTCGGACGGTGGGGAGAACTTCTCCGGTGAGCCGAAAGTCGCTGCCGGAGTTTGGTCGCTGGAAACATGCGTGATGGTTACGAACATTCTCTGAAGCCTTTCTCTGCAATCCTCATTAAGACTCCAGCGCGAGCCGCATTGCCGAGTCTGCTCTATAGTCTCCGGTGAGAGATTGCTATCTGAGAAGAGATTATCCTCTGCTTTCATTGCTGCATCCCTCCAAAGGGTTGAAATCAGCCGTAGAGGGTTATTTGCCCTATTTGGCCAACAGCGTTCCACCATGACAAATCGCTCGTTCTGGATCAGCATACTGGGAGATCTGGGGTTCCGGTTAGAAGTCGGCTTGTCAGATGTTGTCAACGAGGACCCCCGTCTTCCTATGCCGGATAGATTACTATTTGGATTGCCAAAGTCCTGTAAATTGCCTGGATGGAGATGGGTCTCGAGATCGAACTGATCTAACCAAGTTTGCAGATCCTGCGGCATGACTGACATATCCGAAGTTATTATGCTCATACTTGGATCTATACGATCCTGTGTCTCGTTCTGCCTCCCAGAGTACACACCTTCTCCGAAATTGTACCTTGAAGAGGCAATTGGAGAGTGACCAATATTCCGAGAAGCTGAGTCTGTCTGCGTAGATCTGGGATCAAAATTGACATCCAGATGGGCGACATGGTTGTTATTTGACATCCCCAGGCTCCAGCTTCGGGCAGCACTCATCTCCGGCAGCACAACGTTCTCCCCCGAATCCGCCATAACTGCATCAATTGTCCCATTACCCCATTTCTGTTGTGAAGCCAGGAGGGCGAGGTGATCTAGACCAGAAGGTAGTCCGTTCGGGGCCGCGTGTTGGGCATGCTCTTCCAAAGCTGGATCAATGCCTGAGGGCGAGGAAACCTGTACCTGGCTTTGTCGTCGCACATCTTGTGGTGCTCTGGCTTCAGATGGGGCAATCGTAGGGAGGGTCGAGCTTGGTCTAGATGCGCCATTCACTTCTGTATGGTTCCCTCCAAATGAGCTCTTCTCTGCCTGTTCTCCGACTATTTGGGGATGGTTCTTTAAATGGCGTATCAACACATCGCTGCAAAGTCAGTACGCAGGCCCGAAATGCATTTGGGAATATCATCTATACCTTCTGGAGAAACTCTTATTACATCGCGGACAAGTATATGGTCGTTCGCCAGTATCTATGGTTAGGTGGTCAGCATTATTCTCGTACCAAACAGGTCATGATTTTCACACATGCAATTGCTGCACCTGTGCGCTGAATTGACAAGACATACGGGACCTTTGATGCCGTTTTAGATGCTCGGCCTTGGAAAAGCGCCTTTCACAATATCGACATTTCTTAGAGAGTAATGGCCGGTGCTCTGGGGGCCGCTCCTGCGCTGGGCTTGTCGGCATAGCCTACGATGTGAGGTGCCTCTGCCTGTGTGTCTCTCCTCACTCAGGGTAACAACTAGCTCAACAGTCACTACACCTCTCCACCCAGGGCCATGGCAGACCGCGTATAGTATATGCAGTGGAAACGATAATGCAGTAGTTCTCTGGGGGTGTATCTGCTCGACGTCCGAGGAAGGGGTATGCGTGGATGGTTGTCGATCGAGGGTTGTGTTGCTACTTGGAGTCCAGTTTGCGCCTGTCTGGAGTTCTGGCTGAGGTGTTTCGGTTCGGCTGTGACCTTTCTCGCTGCAGCCACTCCCCTCTCTCTCTAATTCCCAATTGCGGAGTAGTGCGGAGGAAGCGAAAGGAGGGGGAAAGAGGGAAGCGAGAAGCCAGGAGAGGAGGGAGGGGTAGTGGGGCTGGATAACGCCACTCATCCAATCAGAAGCGAGTAAAACACCTGTGCTGATCAAAATTCCTTTCTTCTTTACTTTCTCTCCCTCCTTTTCCCAATCTTTCTTTTGACGCTGCCAGCGCCAGATCATTCTTCATTAGAGATTATCAAATTTACATTCATTTGCCAGCATGATCAGAATTACGAAATAGAGCCAGGCTGCTACTGCAACTTTACTTGCATGCGCTGGATTAATGCTAAACGTGTTACGTGGCAACGGGTTACAATATAGAGGGTGTTGAGAGGAGGATTCGTGAGTACTCGTAACCTCAAGATTAGAAACCATTTCTAGAATATGTTATTTACTAACAATATTAGCTAAACATAGTCAGGATATCCATACTCCATCTACTTAGCTTCATAGCCAAAGTCGGATCATCCGTTAGACTATATCACTCCTGACTTGAACTCTAGTTTGGATTGTTTTGTTGCATATCGCAGCGAGTCGGAGCTACGTCAACCTCTATCTGTTATTTGAGCAACTCAGGTTAAGACTTGTTTATCTATTTATCTTCGTGAAAAGAAGATGCACTGATCAAACCGGGAGCATTGTTGCATGTTGTAAATGCTCGGACTGCGTTGAGTTGTTTGCTTCTTATTGTGATTTGCGATATTTGGGAAATTTGGGAAGTTTTGTTGCACATCGCATATGCTCGGGCTAGGTTGATCTCTCTTCATGCTTTAATTAGAGCATGTTCACAACACGTGTCGTCTTGCTCACAGCTTAGTATTCCAACTTCTCTCCCTATTCATTGAGAAGTCCAGTCCAGCCTTATGTTTATCTTCCCCCCACCACTTGAGCTCTAATCCTACACCCAGCCCTCAATATCATAGCTCTAGTCACCTATCATGAACAAGATCGTGCCTGCGAAATGGACTTTCGCCTCTTTATAGCTCTTGCCACCCTCTCCTCTGTTTGCAGTTGCGCACATCCGGACTGATTTCTTTACATCTCCTCATTTTTCTATTACTAACTTGCTATGTTCGCTCTTCCTCATGTGTGCAGTGCACTAAATTGACTTCGTGGCTGTAATCAGACTGCGAGATTCGAGTCTAAGTACCTAAGCAAGATATCAAACAACAAACACACAATGTTTAAAACACTTCATAAAAGTCGCTGGAAGATATGTGGGAACATTGAGAAGAAGAAGCCGACCCTTCCTGTCCTCCTTCCCTCCTCCTCTCAGTTTCATAGCCATTAGGGCTTCTCATCTCCTTCGACACCACAGATCCATCTCTGCCCACTCCAGCTCGAAATACTTGCTTTCCACAAACTTTCCACGCAGCTTCTCGAGTGAAGCACGGATTCTGCTTACTACCAACTTTGTGCAAAAGCTATTCAAAAGCTTTCCAGAAATGATAAACAGAGCAACGGCGAAGTCCCTGAGAAAAATGTTAAGACAGCCGAGTTGGAATGTGGCAGGACTCGAGGTCGAGGACTCGAGGTGAATGCACGTGGAAGTTGTCAATTGGGACTCGGAAAACTACAATGGCATTGAATAATACTACAGGCAAACAACCTTCACAAAATCAAAGCCGAAAACTGGCACGGTCTACAGTACAATGCACTAATAGCTGCAAAGTGGAATCCATACTGCATATAGGCTTGTTGAAACTTGAGACCAAACAGCAAGCAGAGCAACAGACATTTTCGATTCAATTCATATTTCACGAGGAGATCTCTGGACTCGACCCAATGATCCAATCCTATGCCGCGGTCGCATCATGGCTTATCATAGATTGAATGAACAGTCGGTCTCCAATTGGTAAGATAGATAGTAGTTGGAGTCTTGGGGTTAGATCAGACTTGAATTGCGGGGGTGAGGGGAGGGGACGGGACGGGAGCGGGGTTGCGGAGTACTATACAAATATGTAATTGGGTCCGCGCATTGTTGAGATAAGTGATGGTAAGTAACTTTCCACTACTCTCTCGCCTTTGAAGCCAGAGTAACCTCAATGCTAGATCGAAAAGTTGTTTGACGAAGCACCGCAGAACTGTATCATCCAAGACCAGAAAATATGATATAGTTCTGACGGGAGTTCTGTTCGGTGCCGGCAGCGACACATCCAGCTCCACGCTGGTTGCCAACTTTTCTCATGGGATCTGGCCTTTTCCTCCCAGCAGTACTGTCCAAGCCGCCAAGGCTTGGAAGAAGCTCAGCAGGGACATTGGAGCGGGCAGAAGTCCTTCTATGGAAGACGAAGCCGAAGCTATCATGCGTTATATATAAAGCTTTCCTCAAAAAAGGGTTTCCGTTGCATATCTATTACGATTATCATTGGCGGGCAAGCTTATACTCTTATCCAGAACGACTAGTAAGTGAAAAGTAAGTAAGATGCATGAATGAGGACTCCAGCCTCCTGTTGACAGAAACCAGAGAAAATGACAGAAATGTAAGCAAGCGCGCAGGACTGACCCTGACCCTGAGCACTTCAAACTTTACGTATATCCTCACGATATTATACTTGAAAAGACAATCTTAATCTAGACTCTAAAACCTTTCCCCAAGGACAGGGACCTATTATTGTTAGCTGGGCTGGCTAGATATTACCCTCCGGCTGGGCCTGCGGAGGAGGGGCGCTTGCAGCGGCCACGAGGCTACAATCAAGAGCAACAGATGCAAGTACATAACTTTAATTTCAGCACCCTGGGCATTCAAGAACATCAGGAAAGCTCATTCGTTACGCGATTGGTGATAACAATGGGAGAGAGATCCTATATATATAGGTATACCCATAGTTATATAGTTAATAGCATCAAATTACTCTATCTATACATAAATAAGTAAGATTGCTGAATTGGAATCAATTGAATTGAATTGAATTGAATGCCTATGCATTCCAGCCATCTACTAGGCTGTCATGCAGTCAAGTTTAAATCCGATACAACAGTGCTGGGTACAGTAGGTGAAAGCTTGAATCCTGCGGCCGCAGCTTTAAATTTTCTTGCGAGGTGAGGTTCGTTTTCGTTCTACTGTGATTCGCGAGGAGGAAGGGGAGGCGCAATAGCGATAGATCGTCCATCTATGATTATGATTATGACGGTGGAGACTAAATATAGCTCCGGTGATTCGTTGATATCAGGAGAAGTGATATATGAATATGTAGTTGGGGTTTTGGTTGGTTGGGTGGGTTAGGTGGTGGTGGAGTCTCGGGATTGTAGTTCCGTAGGTCCTGTCCTGTCAATAATTTCGCATTTTGAGGGGATACATATGCACCTGCAGGCGATCCAAAGGGGCGGGAGACCGTCCGTTGATGGCCAGTTCATAGTTTAGGGAGTTTAGGAACTTGGAAGTGGTACTGTACGTAGCGAATATTACTTTTTCCACACAGATGACGCTTGCATGCATGCATGCATGTTTCTTTTCTTTTCTTTTCTTCTGATTCAAAAAAGATCTCCTTTCAGCTAATCTGTTCGTATTATTATTGTTTTGGTGAAAGCGAGACTCGATTGGTACAGAGAGAGGGGGTCTGTGTCTGTGTTCATAAGCCATGATGATGACGGGTGGATGACAAAGATGAATGTGGAATCACGGGTTACACAGAGCCCCTGAAAGTGTACAGTAGTGAAGCTTGGTACAATAATAACAGGCACATTAGTATTATTATTATTATTATTATACAGGACTTCGTACAAAGGTACAAAGGTAAAATAATGAAAACTGGAGAAGTTGAAGGCGCACGGATGACGCTTCGGCCAGTGTATGGGACGGGAGGAGGAAAGTGATGGAGTAAAAATGATAAGAAATGTGATAGCTGGTCCTTGCATAAACAATACTACATGTACTGCAGCGGCCAGTACCTCGTACGAAGAAATGGAACCACTTCTGCATCGTTGATGGCTACGTAGTATTGTAGTTGGGGCGAGCTGTGCAGAGGAGTGAATGATGATACTGATACGAGTCCAAGTATGATTTGATGATAAGATTACGACTTCATGAATCAATGCTGATCTTACTATTAATGTGCTAGCTAGATACAAGTAGAGGCTTGGAAAGTACGTATTAATTGATTACTGTAACTTTAGAGATCTTTAACCACGACCGCTAAAAGTCTTAGCTCTCGCGTGTGCATCCATCCCGCAACACACCAACACCAACACCAATTATTAATCCCACACCACGCCATGCCTCCGTGCCCATCCATCCCATCCCATCCCATCCCCATCCTCTGCCATGCTCGGGCCATGCTTGGGCCATGCTCTACCCAGAGACCCACGAACAATGGGGACGAGGCCCCCCCGGGGACGTCGGAAACCGAGCCAGGAACGCTTAAATGATTTACAGCGGATGCTGCGGCCTCTGCGGTAAAGCTAAAAGTGCCTGCCACCGCGTCCACCGGCACAATCGTCCCTGGTCCTGTCAATTCAACCAAACCAAACCAAACCAAACCAAACCAGTCCAAACCAGTCCAAATCCACACTGCCCTCCACCTACTTACAACCCACTCGCCCACCACCACTCGTTCCTTCTTTCCAATGCCTACGAAACCTCCTCTTGTATTTACTTTTGTCGTACCTTCCACGCTTTCCTCGCATTTCATGCTTCCCATGCAGCGACAATGGAGTCCGAGTCCGAGTCCGAGTCAGACGACAACTCCGATCCACCAGTCCGCCACGTCTATGTCAAGAGCGATGCGGCCATCTTCTCCTTCGATGGCTACCAGCTAGAGTTCCAAGATCACCCTTACGCTAGGAACGTTGCGCGATACATGGCCCTTCTCGAACCTGTCCTCGCCAGAAATGCGACACTCGCTACACTTCAGCCCAGATATGACAGCAAGCCTGATGCCTGGTGGGAAGCCCAATGCGTGTTTCGAGGGTTGAGGTCAGATGGCTCGATCGTGGATCTACAGAGTAGGTTGAGGGGCCACGAGGGAGACCCCATCGCGGAGAGCATACTCGAAGTGTTGGAGCGAGCGAGGAGGAAGTTCAAGGAGAAGAACATCGAGGCCAAGGAGGCCAATTGGATGTACAAGATGTCGGATGAGGAGAAAGCGACGGCGGATCCAAGGCGATTCTTGAAGGAGAAGTTCCCGGCGGGGTCGAAGAGCATGGAAACAGAGCTGTTGAACACGCACTTTGTCGTCAATCTACAAGAGACAGCCGAGGAATTAGGATTGTGGTGCGAGTACACCCATGCACCAACGGATGGAGATGCCGTACTTCAGATGGCGAAGTATTGGGTGGTGGTTGGCCAGGATAAATCGAGCGTGACGCACCGGGTGCAGTCGATTGAGAGGATGGCAGAGCGACTGAAGCGCGATCAACACGAAGGCCGGCAGGAACTGCGAAGGAAAAATAAAGCGACGAGGAGCACGAAGCAGCTGGAGACCATGGACGCCCTGGCGAATAGCAAGGACTGGGATGTAACAGGTTCATGGAACATCAGCTGTCCCCACATCGAGGAAGGCTGGAATGCGGAAAACCTTACGCTGAAGATATATGTGGAGAGGACAGAAAAGGGGCCGCAGATGTTTGCCGAGTTTAATTTTGGTGCCATAGCGGGAATCTTCCGATTCGAAAGACAGCAGGGTGATACAAGGAACCCACCATCCAGAGAGGCGTCCAATGATGATGTTGACGATCATGATGCAGATGACGAGGACGAAAACGACGATATTCATGCTGATGAGCAGCATGATGAGCCTAGTTTTGCCTCGAGTGACGGATACGACGAAAATGACCAAGGAGATCGCAGAGACGACGAGGATGAAGACGAAGATCAACGATCTTTCACCCCTGAAGCCTTCTACTTCGGCCCAACCCCATTACCTTCCGCCAAACACATGACCTGGCACTATCGCTATCGCGGCGAGGAGATCAGCGACGGGATAATAGAACCCGGTACAGACAGCAACCTGTACAGTATAGTATTCGGGCCCAGAGGCAGGTCTCTGCAGGGTACATTCGGAGGCAGCGCCTTTGGGAACTGCACCTTCACGGGCGTGAAGATGAGCGTTGGTGGAACGTCGTTCGGTATCGACGTCAGGGAGGAATGGGCTAAACGGGATTGGCATGCTTATGAAACAACTTCGCGGAATAATGGGCGTTGGTACTAGTTGGGACTGACTGTGAATATGAGGGAGATCAAGTACAGCGGGTTTCCTTAGCATGAGCAGGTATGAAAACATGGAGGGGCTCTTTGGCGTTGGAGGCGTGAAGATATGTTTATCTGAGGATGTCTTGGGTCGTTCCAGCGCCGTGACGAGTATAATTGCATATACCCATTATTTATATATGATTTATTTACTCTTGTCGCATTTACTTGTCGATGTTGTTCTAGTTAGGTGTACGCTGCTTATGGATTGGTACTGGTTGGTACCTAACGCGAGCCAGCCATTCCAGCGAAGTCTACTTCTCCTCTTCTAGCGCTGAATTCTAAAGGTTAAGGTAGTATGTTGGTAAGTTTATATATTATTATTACTTGAATTGAGGGGAAATGGATATCGATGTGAGATATCCTTCTCCAGTGCAGTGTTTAATGCTGTATTATATGTATGTAAGCAGCCTCATACTCAGACAAACAGCGTAGCGTCAGCGAATGTCACAGACCTACCCTACACTGTGCTCACTCACGTATGGCAAGCGAGTCGCAACGGACGTGCTACTATTTTGAGTACTATCTATACGCAATAATGTTTGGAGAGGAGATTAACTGAATAAATGATATGTCGAAAGTAAGGACTCGCTCTCTTCTCTTACATGTAATCACAGGAGATTTCGAAATCGAAGTACAAAGCCATGAACATGGTGCGTGGCGGTGGAGGAAGGGGAGGAGAAGTTACCAAGATGGATCACCGGAGTACAGTAGAAGGAAGGTAAGAGAAGGGATGCAATTATGATATTCTCTAGTCTTAGTTCACCATGCAACAGAGGAGTTCATGGCCATGACCGATTAATGACACACCCGCGCTTTTCTAAGCGGGGGGATCGGCCCGTTGACCATCGCGACGTCATGAATCGTGCAAGGGGCACAGATGCCATGAGTTGTTCCAACGACGTCAACTGATCATTGACAGACGTTTAGGTTTCTTTCTATCTAAGATATCTACCCGACGACAAGACATGAGATACCACGGAGCTCTAAGTCACGGCAGCGTGGCATCATCATCCCTTCTCGCTTCCTCGTTGCTGTTGCATGGATGTAGCGCGACGAGTGCCAAATCTCAGGTGTCTTTGCAGGAGATCAATCCGACCTTAGCATTGAAATGGGAAACATGTGGCGAGATCAGCAATCATACTCTTGAATGTAAGTAAGGCAAGGCTGCGCCGTACTCACAAGATCAGAACTGAACCCAAGACAGGTGCCCGCCTTGAGGTTCCGATGGATCACTTCCACAAATCCTCGGACAAGACATTCTCAACTCCACTTATCAGACTGCTTGGTACAAATGCGTCTGAGGGTGGAAATAGAACCATTCTTCTTAACCCGGGCGGACCAGGAGGTAGGACCACTTCATCAACAAGAACGAACGCCAAGATCTAACCAGTGATAGGCAGCGGGGTAAACTTCCTCTATAGGGCGGGCGAGAAAGTGAACAAAATCGTGGGAGAAGAGTTTCACTTGCTCAGCTTTGATCCTAGAGGAGTCAATCAGTCGATTCCCGTCGCTAGCTGCTATCTCACCGCTGAGCAGAGAGCGGAGGAGATCGAAAGCGTCCCTTGGGATCTTGAATCCCAAGCTGGCGAGATGTACACCAAAGCCGAGAACAAGGCCAGAGCTTGCGAGGATACGATGGGAGATTTCGGAGCGTATATCAATACGCCTCAAACTACGGCTGATATGAACTCGATTTTGGATGCCATTGGGCAGGAGAAGATGTATTATTGGGGGTTCAGCTGTGAGTTTTCTGGTTGATTTAGATGGTTTCGGGGGGTTTGACTGACAGATTCAGATGGTACCACATTGGGGCAAACCTACGCCCAAATGTTTCCGGACCGCGTCTTTAGATTGATCATCGACGGCGTCAGCAATCTGGCAGAATGGTATGACGGTGACTACTACTACGAGTCGTTGGATGATACCGACAGAGTATTTGAAGGCTTCGTTGAAGAATGCTTCAAGGCCAAGGGAAACTGTCCTCTAAACTCTCTTGATGGTCAATCATTCAAAACAGCTGGTGATCTGAAGTCTTACATCGATGACTATCTCAAGGACCTGGAAGAAGAGCCAATTCCTGTTTATCTCAACAACTCAAACTACGGAGCTGTGACAAGAAGAAGCCTGGTCACCAACGGGATCTTCTCTGCTCTATACAAACCGGATCCTGCTTGGCCAACATTGGCAAAGAACCTTGCGGCACTATTAAACGGCAACTCAACACCAGTTTACAGCGCTTATTCCGATCTTTGGATCAGCAGCATCATCGGGGATGAAACAAACACATTCGTCACCCTCAACGATGCCTGGAAGACCGGATCAAAGGCCCCTTTTCATGGTCTGAAACCCATCCAGAACTTCTCTCTCGGCATTCCCGAGACCTCAAAGCTAGTCACCAAGTACATGGGATCCGACATCTTTGATCGGGCATCATGGTCCATCCCGACGACTCACGACTTCCACCCGCAATACCACCCCGCGTTCCCGAGATTCGAGACCGCGGAGCCAATTCTTGTGCTATCGACGACATTCGATCCCGTCTGCCCATTGATCTCAGCGCGAAAAGCACATGATAGCTTCAAAGGAGCGGGGTTCGTGGAGCAGAGATCATACGGTCACTGTAGTATCAGCATGCCGTCGCTGTGCACGGCGAAACACGTCCGGCGGTATTTTTCCGAGGGGGTTCTGCCCGAAGCGGGAGCAACGTAAGATAGTGCCACAATCAGCTCGAAGTGAATTTACCACTAATTGTGATTCCCTAGATGCGACATTGACGCGGAGTACTTTCCTGGTTCTGGCAAAGCTTCAATTGCTGCATCTGAGCATTTAAGTGCGGAAGATGCGGAGTTGCTTGCGGCTCTGACTGGCTTGGCATCTATAGATGTCGTTGGACCTAACTTTCTAGCGGCGAGATATCTTGGTATGTAAGTGACGAGGATACGAGTATTTTTGATGTGTACGGTGAACAAATGTAACACCATTTGAACGCGCCGATCGATGTATTTAAAGGCAGTGACTATTCCAAAGATGGTCTAATATGGCGGTAGTGATAAAATCATTACTGTAACTCAGAATATGCAAAGGTTCAAGAAGTTGTTGACAATTCTCGATAATTACTGCATGTTCACCATCCTTCGTAGAATAGCCCAGCTTCCCTTCCATCAATTCGGTACGAAAAGGGAATTCATTCCACTTTAGAAAATCAATCTAGAGAATCGTCATCGGTATATCAGAGATAAGATACAGTAATTCAAACATTATAGCATCATAAAATCCAACACAAGCGAAGAACTTTCGCATACAACAAACAATACATACATACAAAACAGTAAAGCCCCAACCCATCCATCACCTAACTCTCCTCCTTCACCCCCATCTCCCCCAAAAACCCCACCACCCGATCCACCAACTCCGCCACATCATCAAGAACCTCAACCCCAAACCTCTCACAAACAACCTGCACATTCCCCCTCTTCCAATACCCCACCGGACAAGCCACCACCACCTTTTTCTTCCTCCCGTTCCCATTCCCATTCACAACCAACCCCAACTCCAACAACGTAATCGACGCCACCGACCCAGGACGAAAGTACACCGCAACGATATCAGCAGCTTCCATCGCATCCAACTCCCAATTCACCTGTTCCCGAAAAGGCGCGAAACTAATATCTTCTTCCCATTTCAAGTCTCCTGTTGCTGTGGCGTCCCAGTCTGGACGATGCGGATTGAGGATCGTGATGGGGAGGTGGGAGAGGGAGGTTGTGAGTGTGGTTTGCCATGTTGGCGGCGCGGTGTCGATGGTGCCGGAGAGGAAGATCGTGGGTTGGGTGCTGGTGGTGAGGGTGCTGAAGGGGGTGGGTGCGAGGATGATGGTGTTTTTGGGGGGTTTGGGGGTTGGGTTTGGGTTTGAGAGATGTGAGGCCATTTTTTATACGTTGATACAGTATCGCGAGTGCGTGGACGATTGGATACTTCACTTGTTTTTTATATATGTATGCTTGGAATTGATGATGGGGAAGTTGTGTTTTGGCATGGCCCCGTGCAGCGCGCTGCATGATGATGCGTGATCTGTAGGCTATGGAAAGCCTAGAAGCCTAGAACTAGTCGTCAGGCTGATTCCAGGGTTGATTGATGATGAGTAGGATCATGAAGTCTGCCATTTTGCGTCGCAAATTATTTTAGGCGCCAGCGCGTACAAGAACTGACCTACAAAAACTCGCGATATCAAGCTCTAGCCCGGAAACAGTAGTATGGGTCTATTCTTGGTGTTGTTGTTGTCAGTTAAATCGGGTTTGCAGTACCGGTCGCTCTGTTGGTGTTTGGGTTTATGCATGAACAGGGCGCTGGGCGGCTAACCAGTATGGCGGGATTCGAATTTCGTAAAGCTTCAAAGTGTTTTTCGTCATTAATTCAAGTGCAACTAAGATGTACATTGTTGTATCATCTTATCACGAAGAAGGCTTTGCAAGTCGAGCTACTCAGGGTGCAGCATTCGTTGGTATTGGATTCATTCATCGCTGAAAAGTAGCATTCATGGAATACATGAGAGATCTGGTGTTTTTCCTGTTACAGCTTTTGACGCGTTTCTGTGGCCAATAAGAGTCTTCATTTACCGCTGGTTTTACATTCAGGAGGAAACCCTGGTTTGAGCTGCGGACATATTCCTTGCTGGTCCGTTGTTGAAGACCATGAGCGGTAATGCTGGCTGCACTTGAATATCTATAAGGCTATGACTCGTCTCACCTGAAAGTCTGGAGAGCTGTTTGACTCTAGCGAGCTGCGTTCTTTATGGAAATGTGTATCCGAATCACTCCGTACTGTTAGGAAGGCTCTGTCAACCAAGATGTCATCCATACTCAGGCCACTACCTGTGACACCTCCAACCGTGGTAGATTCCTTCGGTGGACTCTTCATCTTGCCCAGAGTAAACGCCGAGACAAATCTATTTCTCAATCCTCCAGGCACCGGTTCAAACGGGCCTGACAATTCCGAATGGTCGCTTGAAACATCACAACAGCTGCGCTGGAAAACCAATATCCCGAACTACGACTTAATGCTCTATCAACAACTTGTTTGCAGTGATAATAATTGCGTTAATGGTCCTTTTGTAATCAAAAGTCGGTATAAGTCTCCGCTCTACTATTCCTTGATAAGTTCTGATCGAGGTACAGGAAATTTGAGTTATGATACTTCCACCTTTGTCTGGACCGTTACTTCCGGCTCGATGAGCCTCACTCCAACGAATGTCTTCTTCCTCATCGCCCGGGACATCGACAATGACCAGAATCAATTCGGATCAAGCTATCTGAACTTCACTACAGGGGTTCCGGCAGCTGGAAATACTGCATCTCCGGTTAAGAGCATACCGGTAACTGTCGTTGTCACTTCGACTATCTCTCCCTCAGTATCATCAGCTACATCCAAGACTGCTACTACATCCTCCGTATCCAGCTCTTCTACTTCAATCACTAGCTCTGTTCAGATTTCGATAACCTCGAGTATCCCTACCCCAACTTCAACTCCGGCCTCAACATCAACACCTACAGGATCGCCTATATCTTCACCACGCGGGTTGTCACCAGGGGCTAAGATAGGCATAGTAATAGGCGCCATCTCAATAGTCGTCATCGCAATATTTTTAGGATGTTGTTTCGGACGGCGAAGGCATACATCAAAGAAGAAATCCCCTTTTCATCCCCCTAAATCTCCCACATCAACATTTCAGCTCTCCGAGTTGAACGCACCAGACTGGTCACAGCAAGAGCCACACTCACCATCATTTACCCCACGAGAGCTTCACGGCCATGGTAAATTTGATGCTGATACAGGAGTACGGGAGTTGGATGGTTGGAGTAAGGTTGTCGAGCTTGATGCTGGGAGGGGATCTAGGATGAAATCCGGGATATATGAGCTTGGGCCGCGGTATATATGAGTAGTGCCTGGCACTTTAGAATTCAAAGCTTTTGTCTCGAATTGTCAGAGCTGTTAGCTTTTTGAATACTGTGTCTTGAGAGGCACGGATTTCACTTACGTAGGAGTAGGGGTGGCTAATCCTATGCCTCTGCCTCTTCTAGAAAACCAATCAATATCGAGGAACTAGTCGAATCTAATATTGATATCATGGACATAATACGGAATGAACAAGAAAATATACGAAATCTTTGAAGTGAATGTTAACATTTCATGTTCGAGCATATTTCCCTGTAGTTCCTTACGAAAAGTACCCCGCACTTAACTGAAAGCGCTGTAGCGAGCGACCCCTGAAACGAGAATTTAGCGAGCTTAAGGGGCTGAGGACTGTTCTGTCATCTGCTGAGAAGAGAAGATTCACTCATCCTATTGCGCATTATTTTATATGGAATAGCGATATACCTACTGAAAATAACCTGTAGTTCAAAATGTCTAATATTTTCTTCTTCTGGGCTTCTAAGTTCTATCTATCTCCTTGAAAGCCACGGTGTCTCTCTTATTTCTAGTTGTAGTAGACCTCGCCATCCCAATTATTTTGATCATCATGGTATTGACAGGAACAAGAGATATAGACAAAACAGCTCTTCAGAAGCCTGTGAATCATTCTTTCAAATAACGAATAAACATGAAGAATATTCAAAGGTAAAAGATGGCTTTCAGTCACAAAGCAAACCATACCAGTCAGAGCAAAGAATTTCTACGTACCCATTCACTGCAACTTCATTGAATCATAGAACTTACTCCTTCTTCTGACTCTTTCATTCTACATCTACTCACAGTAGAGCAATTCATACCATCTTGAAATTACAGAAAGAAAGACTCCATCTCCCAACTACTAATACTATCCATCCCCCTCTCTCCCTCTTATTCTCCCAGAATACTTAAGCTTTCACCATCTTCAGCATCACCACAACACAACACAACTCCTCATCCACAACTTCCACAACTTCTTGAATCAGGAGGAAGGAACGAAAATGTCTTCTTCCTCACAACCTATTAATCAACCCAAAAAACGCAAAAATAAATGGCTCCAAGACCAAGGTATGTAAAACCCCAACTCCCTCCGTCTGCCCCCCCTTTCTCTTCCCAAACATAACCGCAACCCCACTCCCTCCAACCCCCTCCCTCCCATCTCCCATCTCCCATCTAACACTCCCCCCTCTCCAACCCACAGGCCCAGTAATCGGTCTCGCGCGCCGCAAAGGCGAAAAAAACCCTCGGAACTACGGTTTCGAAATCGATCCTCCGTTCGCATATCATGATGTCTTGAAGGATAGCACGGATTTACCTCCTTTGGGTAAGAAGAAAG
This sequence comes from Ploettnerulaceae sp. D365, assembly GCA_003988805.1. NCBI lineage: Eukaryota > Fungi > Ascomycota > Leotiomycetes > Helotiales > Ploettnerulaceae > Ploettnerulaceae sp. D365. The sequence goes on along the minus strand of QYAL01000037.1, from coordinate 123,157 downwards.
AGAAGAAGACGAGGGATAGATCTGCTTCGGATGGTTCGTCTTCGTCGGTGGATGAAGGGAAGGGGAAGGGGAAAGGGAAGGGGATTAGGGGGGTTTTGCAGAAGATGAGGTTTTGGAGGAAGGGGAAGAAGAAGAAGAAGGGGAAGGGGAAGACAACGGCTGTGGCTGGGGATCCGAGCTCGATGGTGTCGGCTTGAGGTTGGGATTTGGGATTTGGGATTTGGTGGGTGGGGTTGAGTGGTGTGCATGCGTGTATGTGTGGTGTGCGGTGCATCTGTCGTTGCGCATTGGAATTCAATTTACTTATTGATTGGGAATTTGAGAAGTGTAAACTTGAACCCAAACTTGAGATACGAAGGACAGCTGATGGATGATAGAGGTAATATATCGTTCTTCAGATGAGTTTATTCAGATCCTTGGATTCAGCGTCTTTAAAGGTAATATACCTCATCATAGAAGAATAAATACTACTCCCCCCCCCTTTTCAACGATAAATAGCATATTGTATCATATTGTATAGTTGTCAGATAAAATACTCGCTCGCTTAATGTGATGCTTCGTTCAGGGGCTTCTCGGTTAAATTTTCCATCCCTTCTTTCTTATTCGTAACCTAGTCTTTCTTTCCACTAAACCTTATGAAAATTTGAATGCTTCAAACATCTACTTCAGTCTACATGTTGACAAATTGACAAATTGAGAATGTCAACATTTGATCGGACGATATCTAATATTGGAGGTTTTCAATAAGTTACTCACCAAGGAAGGATCTCTCTGGTTCAGGACTGCTTTATATCTTATCAAATCGATTCAAATCGATTCAACTTTAAAAAAAAATATTCCAGAAAGAAAGAAGAAAGAAAAAAGAAAAGAATGAAAGAATGAAAGAAATAATTAATTAAAAAACCCAGTCCGAATATCCACCCCACAAAATCCTACAGAAGAATCTTCAACTTGCCTGCTAATGTCAATACCTATCCCCCTACCTATATAGCACAACATAACAAATCCCCAATCCCCAATCGCCTCCCCATCCCACCGCATAACGAAAACAACACAATATAAACCCTCGAATCACTAATACGTGAGAGAGAGGACCTTGTTTTATTTCTTGTTTTATTTCTTTCTTTCTTATCCTTTCTTATCATCCCCCTCCCCTTTACCCTCCTCCTCTTCCTCATCCTCATCCTCATCCTCATCCTCATCCTCATCCTCATCCTCATCCTCATCCTCATCCTCATCCTCTTCTTTACCTCCTCCTTCTCATTTTGCTATTATATTACTACTATACTACACTATAACTATACAACTTTAAGAATAACAGCAAAAATAACAGCAACCAAAGAAAAAGAAACTCCCAGCTTTATTTGAACTCTCCAATACTCTCCAATACTCTCCAATCTCTCCAATCTCTCTAATCTCTCCAATCTCTCCAATCTCTCCAATCTCTCCTCTCTCCTCTCCTCTCTCCCAAATTCCAGTTTCAATTTTTTCATAAATTAGAAAAAAAAAGGAGGTAGTATAAATTATACTCTTTTTCTTCTTCTCTCTCTCTCCCTTTCCCTCCCCTCCACTTCTTCCCTTCCTTGCTTCTTTCTTACTACATATAAGAAACAACTAAATGCATTCTCATAAAAGAAAAAGAAAAGTAAAAAGAGGGAAAGAAGAAATGACAAGGTCAATGATAAGATAACAAAAAGGAGGATGAGAACAGCGAGTCACGAGGGGATGAGTAGATAGATACATAGCTGAACAGATGAATGGTAGTCTTTTTAACCTTTTCTTCAAAAAAAAAACCACCCCAAAAAATTATCTCCCTCCCCTTTTCCCCCCAATGAAACCTTACTTACACCCATCCACCCATCCACCTTGCATCCATCCGCCCTCTCTCCCCGCAAACCAAACCAAAACAAAACAAACCCCCCCTTCCCCTCCAAATCTAACATATATATATATACACATCCCATCCCATCCCATCCCAACTATCAAACATCCTCTCTCCACTCATTGACTCACTCACTCACTCCCCTTCCTCCTCCTCCTCCTCCCCCTCCTCCCCCTCCTCCTCTCCTCTCCATCTTACCCCGATCATTCCACTGCCGCTTCCCGACCCGCGTCTCGAAATGCGGTGCCGTGGCCGCGACATCTTTCCCCGTGCTCTCCATGGTGGTGCGGACTTTATTACGGTAGGAGTCCACTGAGAAGATTTTTTTTTCATGTTAGTAGTCTGATTTTCTTGTCTCTTATATTCCCAAAAAAGGGGACAGAGGTAAGAAAAGAAAGATAAAATTTTCCCATTTCCCTGATAGAGGAAGGAAGGGGCGAATGGAAAATGAGAGGGAGATAAAAAACTCACAAGCTTTTTGAAGAAACACCGTCTTATCAGCAAATACCCGACTCTGCTGCCACGTCAAACGATACCCCAAATCATTCAGCTTAATCTCCTTCGTCCGAATACTCTTCCGCATACGCGGAACCCCCACCTCCGCCTCACCACCATCCGCAAGCAGAACCGCGACCATCTGCTTCCTCCCCTTCACCCCACCGCCACCGCCACCACGTCCCCCGCGACCAAGATGCCGGCCCTCGGTCTCCGTCACATCATCCACATCAGCCTCGGCAAAGAAGCGCGAGCCGTGCGCCGACGGCGGCGGGCTCTGCATCTGAATCGGGAACCAGGAGCGCGGGTAGACCGAGTTGCTCTTGCGGAAGGAGTCGGGGATCTCATCGGTGTCGACCGTGTCGAGCGTGACCCGGACCCGAACTCGGCCGCCCTTGCCGGGATCGTCGACGAGGATGAATTTGCGCTTTTTGGCTTCGGGGATGTCGCCGAAGAGGGAGATGCGCTCTTCCTCGGCCATCTCTTCGCTGCCTTTGGCATGGAGGCCCTTATGCGCGCGCGCCGAGATGGGTTGGGGAGGGAGGGGTGCGCCGCCGTGAGAGGAGTGTATGGATGGGGCCATGGCTGCAACGCCTACAGAGGGATTGGGAGGGTAGGAGGAGCCAGAGTAACCGGGGAATACGTGGGCTTCGCGAACATCGTCTTGTTGAGAGGAAGGGTTGGGAGCGCCAGGAGGAGCTTGGTGGTGGTGGTGATGCTGTTCATCGTCCATATACTCATCGTTGTCTAGTCAAGTGCACATCGAATTAGCCTCACGTTTTGCTCGAACCGGTAAGCGAAAGAGTAAGCAAGTGGTGAGTGATGTCAGTGAGCACCATAAGGACAAAGGGCGAAGAAGCCTGACAATACAATGACTTTGAGGTAGCGGGTATGTGTGTAATGAAGCGAAAGCCCATGCCCACGCAGCAAGCAAGAAGTCCAAGCGAACAAAAGTGCAATGATGTTGTAGTATACAGGAAGAATTTTCTCTTTTTTTAGAGCCCAAAAAGCAATGCTTTCTGCTCCCAGAATAGTAGTGCCCTCCCGCTCAACAGGTATATTCGCAAAAGGTATCATAACACAGGTAATAGTAACATAAGAGTATCAATCACGGCAGGCATCACATCTGGTGAAACATACCGACATCATCACCTCCTCCAGTGCTTCCGTCCGGGTGATTGTGGTGGTGGTGGAGTTGCGGACCACCCATACCACTCAGGCTAGGTTTGCCCATATTACTTGGACCGACTGGTCCTCCCATGTTTGCAGATGGTGGCATTCCGGGCGGGCCGGTAGGACCTGGCATGTGGGGAGTGTGAGTAGCGGCTTGAACCGCTTTGCGGTTATTTATCTTCGCCATTCTTCTCACGCGTCTGCTCCGCAATCGTGGATCTTGGTTGCTGTTGCGCCAGCTGTCCACAGCCCTCTGAATCAAGCCTCTCTTGCCGCGAAGGCATGGGTTCAGTTCCGCCAAGGCCCAGCCAACTGTGTTGCACTCGTTCTCATAGACCAATCTGTTGCCACGATACTGGTCCTTGCTGCAACAAGCTCGGGGGTACACGCAGTTCTCGGTCTTGAACTCTGGGCTCAGCGTGTCAACATTAACTGACTCGACATCACATCTGATGGTATACTCCATCTTGACGCGGTCGCGAGAGTATTCGAATGCGATCCACTGAACTCCATTGTTATCTTGTCGAACCACCAGAGGAGTCGTTGCGGGAATTGGCCCTGGAGCCGCGTTTGGGTTGACCCCGCTACCACCAGCGCCTGGAACATTGTTCTGGTTCATGGGAGGCCCATTTGCCGGATGCTGCTGCTGCTGTTGTTGTTGTTGTTGCTGCTGCTGTTGCTGTTGTGGAGGACCCAAGGGCGCAGATGGCCGAGAGATTTGGGGTGCATGTGGCTCCATCTTCGTTCTTGGGCTTCCCGTCATACCCTGTTGTGCGTGCTGGCTTGGGTGTTGCTGCATTTGGTGCTGCCCAGGGTTATGCGACATGAGAAGGTTGGGTTGGGATGTCATGGACTGGTGATGTTGTTGCTGCTGCTGAGGCTGCTGTGGGTGTGGCGCGTATGAAGGAGCACTTTGCGGTGGCATTGGTGGGTATTGCTGTTGTGGGTTCGCATAGTACATCTGGGGGTTTTGTTGCAACTGCGATGTTGGCGCACCATACATTCTATGTTGATCGTGTCCCGAGGGAGACGCGACGGATGCTGGGGAGTTTGATTGCGGAGTGTGGTATGAAATGGGGGGATATGGGCGCGTCATCTGGGCAGCGGCCATGATGTCGGGCGTATCTGGCGCTGATGAAACGGTCAGAATTGTGAGTTAAATTTCGAGCAAGGCATTTCAACTTACCAGCAGATGAGTATGTACCGGATGCGCTAGGTGTGCTATACGGACTCGGGTGAGATTGTGTGGTATAGTATGGCAGCTCCTGGGGATGTTGGCCACCTGAACCTGGGGCGCTCTGCGCGTATTGCGGGAGACTGTGAGCAGAGGGGTACGGGTTGGAGTGTTGCGGTTGAGGAGGAACCTGCTGCTGCTGGTGATGTTGGTGAACAATGCTCGATGGTCGAGGTTGTTGAAGATGATGCGGAGGCGGAGGACCCTGCTGCGCGTGGTGGGGATGATGCTGCATAGGGATCAACAAGTTAGCAATGAAGTCCTTGAAGTGTCGTGGTGAGTGCAATCGTAAAATATAGCAACCATTGAGAAAGACAGAACGCGTCGTGATGTTTATCTCTTGAGATTTCAGACGTGAGGCAGCGCGCGGGTATCCTTGACGACGAGGGTTGGCTGCAGCTTGCTGTACCTGGTGTCGGATCTCCTGCTTCTGGACCGGAGAAAATAGAGCCAGCCAAAAAGAAAAATTGTGGATGACTGTTGCTGCTGGATGACAAGGGAAAGCATGAGGGTGTACCTCTGTTTAACAGGAGCCTTGCTCAATTACGAAATCTTCTGACGATTAACAAGGAGGTACAAGCGACAAGGCAATGTCCGAGAATTGAGTGATTTTCGCAGGGCTTCACTGTTTTGTTTAAGATAGTGGGTTGACGAGGGTCGCGGAACTTAAAGAAATTAGGAGAGGGGAGGGGGGAGAAGTTCGAGATATGCCGGACTGCAGGAACAAAAAGGGATGAGAAGCCTAGTCTGAGCGAGGGTAGAAGTACCGAGAGAGAAAAAGATAATAATAACAGGATGAATTGGTGAATGAGATAGGAATGAAGTGCGCGATGCAACTGGGGCGCAAAAGTGGATGAGGGAAGGATTGTGGTAAGGATATTAAGTGGTGGTGGTGGTGGTGAAGGATGATTGATGATAATAATAATACCGACGTTAAGCAGTGGGGCCTAATAAGAACAAGGCATAAAAGTTGAATGTATAAACGTGACAAGGTTTATGTCATAGGAAGTAAAAATTGAAGGGGAAGGGGGGGAAAGTCCAATCAAATATAAACCAGGGCAGACCTTGCTAAGAGGGGGGGGTAGACATCCTCGTCTGCCGTTGCTGGTCAGGCTTTTCAGCGGTGTGAAAGAAGTTGTGTGTGCGGGGGGAGGAAGGGGGATTTTGAGTGGTGGAGACAACGTGCAAGCTAACCAGGGGAGGAAAGTGAACAAGGGCTCGCCGGGTGTTTTTAGAAAAAAAAAAAAGATAAGGCAGGCCCCGCCAAAAGATGGAAATGCCAAGCCGGAGGAGGATTATAAACAGTCCGTTGTTACGGGCGCTGATCTTGGCAGAGTCCCTACTGGGCACTGGGCACTGGGCACTGGGGGTAGAGACTGGTGACACTAGCCATGCAGTCTACAGTTTACAGTCCATGTAGCCCATGCCGTGCCATTTGACATCCTCTCCCAAGCACATCTCCATCTCACCCCTTGATCTTATTTTAAAGCCCCTCAACACTGCGTGTCGTCTCGAGTTGGCTTGCCCCGGATTGAGACAAGAGGCTTACGAGGGACTACTGGCCTCTCGTGCAGCCATATCTCGTGTAAAAGAATTTAAAAAAAAAACAGATTAGATGCACAAGACAAACGCCACTCTCAGATCAATTTCCCAAAGCTCGCGCCTGCATACTTGCGCAACTTGATACTCAACTACTTGAGAGAGACCTCGTGCAAGTTATCCAGCTAGGAAAAGCCACCGTGGGTCATGGGAGGGTCCCGACTCGGGATGTCGCGTGGGATTGGACAACAGCCTGAGATCCTTGCCTCGCTGCATCAACCCAGCTAAGTGTGAAACACGCCGCGAAGTCTGTTTGCCGCGCCAGTGCCAACTAGAGAACAGGCCTGCCTGGCCCAGCTCTTGATCTTCTGGAAAATGTCGAAGCCCCGCCAAACAAGCCCCATCCTTGTCGCACCATTTCCATTTCAGAATGGGACGGGATTAAGAGCGTTGTGAAGCAAAGAAGAAAAGTATAAAGTGTGTAGCAGCATCGAACCGAGACGAATCGAACACGAGCACGCACGAAAATGCGATCCCGATAGAAAAGAGAAGAGAGCAGCTCAAAACGAGGTTACAGCGCGGGGAGGCAAGAAAAGCCTTGTACTTACGTGATCACCTGCCACCGCAACACCAGGCTCCTCTTTATAACCTCCACTCTGTCGATGAGCCATCTCGGTAGATGGGGGGATATACAGATCTGTTCTGGATATCTTATCAGCCTCAGTTTTCAGCCACCACCACCACGGAGCTACGGAAAGCCGTTGAATTCATGGGACCTTGTTTTGGTTTGGGTGCTTGGCTACCCTGGCAGGGGCGATGGATATTCCTGCCCTGGTATGCCTGTAACATCCGTGCGTTGTAAATTGGCCTATTTCGTACAGGGAAGCGAAGAGACAGTCTCAACTTACCCAAAGGTCTTGACTTTCCTGCAGGTGAATGTCGCAAGACCGTTCACAATAACAACTCGATGATCCGAAGTGCTGCGGAAGCGATATGAAACCTCAGCTGCGGGATCGTTCACTCTTCAATTCCGAACGTAACTACTACAATATCTTATCAGTATAGGGTCAAAACACGGCAGGTTAACAAGACGCTGAAATGCGATCGTCGAAACGCATGAAGGCGACGACTCGTGTTACAAAAATAGAAATCCATGCCAGGGTTTGTACCATCCCCGAGTCGATCATTCCCCTGGAAACACGGGGAAATTTCGCGAGGGCGACTGCAGTGCAATCGATGTAGAGAAACATGACCTCGAATTCCGGAAGCAAAACTATGAAGAGATCGAGCTGTCGAGTTGGTCATGTTTGCAACGGGGAGCTGCAGCTGATTTCCCGAATGATCAGACGAACCCAGCCAGCTGAGCGATAGAAATGGTGGGGTAGCGAGCGAGCAGATGACAGATGCTGAAGTTGTACCAAAGATGACATAGGACGATCTGAATTCCAAAAAAAAAGGAGACACTCTATTGCTGGGTGGTTGTGTTTGGCAAACATAGTGTAAGGCTGTGGCGTGCAATGTTGAGCACCGGCTGTGGCAAAGCAGCGCTGTGGGCCGCTCGTGTGCGCCTGGAGGAACCCACGTTCTTGCTCGTGAGCCGGTAGCTCGCCAGAGCTATTGGGTGACCCATGGGTCCAGGTACAGATCTCGGTCTTGACACGCAAAAAAAAAATCAAAATAAGCAAAAGTTGAGATGAACTTACTCCTAGACGCCTTCAAAATGAAGATGAACTCGAACAGATTGAAGTCGTAGAGACTGTGATTTTGTGGCTATTTCCTATGAACGCTCGCGTTAGTTTCGTGTTTACATGATTGAAGTTGACAAAGTTGACGATAGGTAGAGAGCTTGCAGTAGAACCAAACTAGTTCATGTGCACATGGGGAGTTGCATACAGAAGACTCGGCACTTTCTGTGGGCTTGAGAAGCAGTCGACGATGCCGAAATGGATGATAATGACGCAGCAAATGAAGACAAGGCTGAAGAATCGGTGAAGGAAAACTGGAGAGGTTGACGAAAGACCGTTGTCTGTCGAAGACAAGGTAGGTCAATTCGAGGTACTGGGCTTGGAGATATATGGTGCAGGGTAAGGGTGAGGTGGTTGGTAAACATCGGACCAGGGAAGGGGAGGGGGAGCTAAGCAGAGTACTTCGTACAAAGTACGAACGTAGGCTTCGGCACATTGATTAAGGAGGTGATGGGGGTTGTTTCCAAACACGACAGGGGTGATGAAGCTGGTCATGCAGCAGGTATGCCTAGGCTTTGATCGCGGATGGGGGAACCACTGAACCAGCACCCTTGCTTACATCTCGAGCTCTACCGTCTGGCGGGGAGACAACAAGGATAAGGAGCAACATCGGGCGATAGGTCACAAAACAATTCTGGTAGGAAGTACAGACACAAATGAAAGGGGCCTTTGGGCCTAGAACATACCTGGAATGATGTAGCGTTTATTATTGCGTCTTTTGAAACGACTTATGATGGAGCAGAGGGGCACAGGTCAAATCGTAGGGCTCGAGGAGATGCGTTCGACGTGGCTGCGGGCCGTTGCCTAGTAGAATATCAGCACATGGGCTTCCCGTTTGCGTTTGTAGCTGGGGCCAGGCCAGGTTTCTTGTTACTGACAGCTTTCGCAAAGGTTGGTAGATTGGTCACAGATTAAGCTTAGTTCCACTTGTGATATGTTGTCTCCTTGTGCTGTTCTTGCAGTGACGCCTCGAACTTGATACGGGAGAGAGTGTGGGCGGTATATTGTAAGCGCGACCAAGCCGGAGGCGTGTATGCGCGCGAGACAAAGCCGAACTGGGCTTGACGGGTATTGTGTTGATGATCGAGTCTTCGCAGATATGACTGAGCCTGGTGCGCGCGCTATCTCTGGAGCCTGCACCCAAAGTCTTTCTACTCTATCTCGATGTCGAGATGTATGGATGCCTCTGCAAGATCTGCTGCCCAGCGGATCTCACCGAGTGTCGGCCCGGGTGTTTGGTTTTGGTATCTGCGAGACTTCTCGAGGATGGTCACTGAGACAATTTCCTTCCTCTGCGCAGTCTGCGGAGAACAGCTGCGGGGGAACGTTCGACGGGTATGTAGACTAGGATAGAGGCAGGAGATGGGAGGCACGATAATTCGGGACCTGCGTGGCACAACTGTCAGCATGGTGTATCCAGAGAAACAGGTCCGGTTGAGTCAAGGACCTAGTAGTAAAGAGAGTAGACCAGAGGATAGATTCCGAGGGCTAGATGCGTGCTGAGTTGAGTCGGTGGGATGTGTGGAGAGTATGCGATCAATGCTTCCTCCCGCTCCAACAGATATGTGCGCGTCGGTAAATTCCTGATGATTTCCACGTTGTTGAGTTGCACGAAGATGGTGGTGCAGAAAGAAATTTCGCGAGGAAAGTGATCGTCTGGCACGAGGTTCGGCTAGGTGGCGTGGGACGCGTCGAAAAAAGGTTTCGAAGAAAATTCGTCGAAGATGAGCGTCGCAGGAAATGAGAGAACATCCAAATATACTGTATCGCGATACTCTCTCTGTCGCTCTCTGCAGCTAGGTCCCAGGTGGAATCGGGAAATCGGAAAATAGGAGATTATTATTCACTGACCTCTTTGCTGGAACCCTTTTTCAATATTGGCGCAGCGGTATGTAATTCGTAGGGTAGGTACTCGGGATGCAGGCGCAATGCAAACCCCACGAGACAAGACGAGACAAACAGTATGGATTATCGCGTTTCCGCAGGCTCGATATGCAGGATCCGGGACACCCTCGGAGTCGATAATTCCTCGATAGGCCCTACGCAGGTGCAGGTCGCGCAGGTCGCGATGAATGGTGGCCGGGGGGGAATAGATAGGTAGAATCTGCACGTGTATGGAGGAGGGAGTTGTGGTACGGGGGTGAATGTGCGACAGGAGGATCCTCTGGGCCGGGCGACGACCGTGTCACGTTAATCGCGTCGACGGGTTGTCAAGGACATGAAATTGAGAGAAGTCTTCTCGTCTCTCCCACCACGAGTTGTGAATAGCTTCAAAGTGGTAGTAGGTGGTAGGGTCAAAGGGTGTATGGCATGCGTTAAACTGACAGATAAGAGACAGTTGGGTTAGGCTGCTGTGAGTGCGGGAAGCAAGGATATGGGGGATGGCGCCCGTTGAAAAAGATCCTGGGACGACAGAATGCAGAATAATACTTGTACATGTACAGTACAGTACAGTACAGTAATGCTGCAGAGAGAAGAAGAGGCTGCCGAGGGAAAGCTTGATCGGGGGGTTTACTGTAGTTTGTACTGGGTTGGACCTGGACCTAGACCTGGACCTGGACAGTATGGTGGAATGATGTCTGCTACTGTAGAAGGCAGGGTAAGGGGGTCAGACAGAGTACAGTACTGTAGGAACGGCAAGACAGGGCAGGGTATGTAGGGAGCAGGTAAGTAGGTGAGTAGTAGATGAGTAGGTAGTAAAAGGGAGAATGCCTGCAGTGCTGCCGCTGCTGCTGCCGTTGGTGATGGATGATGATGATGACGATGTGGTGTTCCTGTTTGTTTCGTGCCTTTAGGCTTAGACTTGGGGCTTAAACAAGACAAGACAAGACAAGACAAGACAAGACAAGACAAGACAAGACAGGCAGTGCAGGACAGGGCAGTGCGCGCGTTTCGTTTCGAGGTCGTGCAGATTTTGGGCTGATACTAAAGAATACTAAAGAAAGTAGAGCCGGTAGGCGGTAGGGAGAGAAGAGGAAGAGAGAGGCAGAGAGAGGGCAGAGAGGCAGAGACAGACAGACAGAGAAGGGAAGTTTCAAAAGACAGGGACAAGGACCGGGGGATATGGAAGCCTTATGACAAGTAACGGATGCTGGAGGGAAAAAGGTTCCGTTGAAGAAAGATGAGAAAAAGAGAGTGGAGTTAGTTAGTGTGTGTGTGTATATGACAAGGGTGGGAAGGGAGAAGAGAGAGGAGGGAAGAGGATGGATAGGAAGAGAGAGCAGGTGGAAGGCCGAAGCGAAAGGAAGAAGTCAACGGCTTTTTTTTTCCTTTTGGATAAATTAATGATGCACGGCACGGCAGGGATTGATAATAGTACTACTACTACTACTAATAATAATAATAATCATCATCACAGGATTATTTATTAATAATCCTGATATAACTTAGTACAAAGTACACATCACGATAGTAGAGTCGTAGCGGACTAACTGCTGATTTGATATCTAATCTACCGAAACTACCTAAACTACCTAAACTAAACTAGAAAGAAGTACGAATACAGTACACATACTACTGTATAACAGGAAAGCACCACTTGTCCTCTCTCTTTCCCTTCTCTTCCCTCCTTCCTCTTTCCCCCTCCCCCTCCGCCTCCGCCTCCGCCTCCGATTTCGCCACGTGCTAATAATCGCCACCATGTGAAGCGCTTACTACTTACCCGAACAGACACCATCTCCTTCCAAGTAAAGTAAAGTAGTATCGAGCTATCGAGGCAGTACGAGACGTCTTAATTATTCTAGTCTCATCCCATAAAGTAAAATAGAAGTAGAGGAAGAAAAGAAAGTGAGACAATTCCTTCCCAGCTGCCCGGCTCTGATCTGATCGTGGGGGAGACCGAGACCGAGACCGAGAGCGAGTCAAGCCGATTATTTATTCATCCTTAGCTAAAACTACATGTACTACTTACTACTGTACGAGTAAGAAAGGCAGTCCAGTCCACCCACGCTTGACTTACTTACTATTTACTTCCGTGGTTAATTATTAAAATCGTTAGTTTCGTTAATAATTAATCTCCCAAGAAAGTGGACTAGTGCCATGTCAACCAATAGCCACAACTCTAGCCGGGCACTAAGACCTCCTCTCCCACCAATAGCCAAGTTCACTTATTCTCTCGCTCTCTCGCTCGCTCGCTTCTCTTTGGCCCCCCCCATCTGTCGTTTCTTTTCCTTCCTTTTGTTTTTGCCTCCGTCCTCCGTCCTCCATCCTCCGCTCTGGAACCACCATCCAAAAAAAAAAAGAGTTGATTTATCTCAACGAACAAACGTTACTATCCTTAATCAAATCAAGTCAGATCAAGTCAAAAATGAATGAATGAATGAATCAGTGAGTGAATGAATCAGTGAGTACTGTACTGTACTATACTACACCGCCCACCCTACAGTACAGTACCATCGCAAAACCAAGGCCCCCCCAACCCAACCCAAAGAAAGAAAGGAAGAGGGGCGGTGGAGGGGTGTGGAGGAGGAAGGGAAAAGCTAAAAAGCTAAAAAGGAAAAAAAAGGAAAGGAAGAAAGAAAAAAAGGACGCGAGCATAAGCGAAACCCGCCGCGTTTCCTGTTTTGGTTTTATTTTCTTTTGGAAATTAACTACTCTCTCAATTCGTTTTATCCAGAAGTATCCTTCCCGTCACTAATCGATTAATTAAATCCATCCTCTTTCTCTCTTCAGCTCTCATGTCCTCTATCTCGGTGCACGCTACGCTAGTTTGTCCATACAGTATTACTGTACTGTTGTACATACGGATATGATATGATAGGATATGATTCCCATCGAATTGTACATGTATCCATCGAGTTCTTCTGTTTACGTTTACATGTACCACTCTAACTCATACATAAATAACACATGAACACATAAACAGCTCCATCCCTTCCTCTCCCTCTCAAAAAGAAAAGAAAAAGAGAAGAGAAAAATAAGGAATGAAAAGGAATATCTCCTTCTCTTCCATTCACCAAGCTACAAGCAGTCAGTCCAAGAAAATGATGAAAAACTTGCCGCGCAAGACTATTTCCCTCATTATTGAGAAATCAAAAAAATTAGACAGTAGTAGTAGTAGTAGTAGTAGTAGTATCGGAGATGAACTTCCTATTCGGGACCATCATCATCATCAATCAATCAGCCAGGCAGGCAGACAGGCAGGCAGACGGCACGACCTATGAAGTACTATTGCAGTTCAATCGATCTAATGATGATACGGTAATACATGTAACGGCCTGGCGAGAAGAGAAGAAGGGAAGAGAAGAGAAGAGAGAGAAAAGAAATATGCTTTTTTTTTTACCTTAATATACATAACATCCAAAGCAGGCGATACAGTACAGTAAATCTGCTATATTCGTCTCTGCTCTTCCTCCTCCTTCTCCTCCTCCTCCTCCTCCGATCTAAATCAGTGCGGTACAGCAGAGTAAAGTGTAAGCGAAGACAGAGACAGAAACAAACGCCTTTCCCTTTCCCTTTCCCTGCCTTTCACATCATGCACATGCATATGCATAACAACAAGCGGGTGTAGAACGGTGAGAGAGAACTTGTAACTATCCCGCCTTTACCCCCCCCCTCTTCCCTGTGCCGTGATTCGGCTTTTGAGTCTTCCGATGTTCCGAGATTTCATGGGGGGGTTTAGGAGGAGGATTAGGATTAGGATTAGGACTAGCATTAGGGTTAGGATTAGGATTGGGATTTATGAGGAAGAATAGAATAATGTAATGTGATGTGGTTTTATTTTATGCATCTATGCACTTTTACTGTTTACAGTAACTCCATCATAAGTGCGATTAATAGTACTGTTGTACGGTATCTGTCACTCTTCCTATCTTCCTATCTACAACTGATCGCCGGCAAGAGGAAACACATTTTTTTTCTACCGCTGTTGTATCTATATACATACATATGATACTGTACTCTGAAGTGTCCACCTACAACTACAACCATCTCACAAACAAAAACTTACTTACTATATATCTTATTTCCCTGACTTGACTTGACTTGAGGTACTTACATACTACACAGATCATCATATTATTCCATCCTCCTCAAGCGCTTCTCAACAGCAGCAGCTACATACAATCAACCATACAACGAACCCCGTTTCACTTCAATTCAGTACTATACACAGATATGATTGTTGCAATCAAGAATAAAAAGAAAAAGAGAAAAAGGACTTCCTACAAAGTTCGAAAAAGATTTTTCCTCTTCCTTTTACTTCTTACTTCTTACTTCTTACTTCTTACTTCTTACTTCTTACTACTGCACTTACTGCACTTAGACCATGACACAGAGTTCAATTTCAATTTCAATTTCAGTTCCAGTCCTCATTTAGTTTCTTTTTCCTTTTTCTTCTTTTCTTTTCCTTTTCGTGGAATGAAAAAAAGGGAAAGTGAAGAAACAATAGTCTTTGGAATACAACATCTCAAACAACAACAACAACAACAACAACAACCACACTTCTTCCTTCCTCCTTCCTCCCTACTTGATATGTGACCCATGACCGGCAGATGAACACATAACCAAACAGGCTCAAAGAATTTCTCGTTCCGGCATGCATGCATGCATGTATCGTTTGAATCCCCTTTCCCTTCCCCTTGAATCCCTTCCCTCTCTCCACAAGGCTGGCTGGCAACTAGGGGGCTGGGCTAGGCTTGTACAGTACCCTATCCTATTACTATCTGCTGCCTGCCGCTGAACCCTCAAGGCTTTTATGAAAACCCTGCCCTGCCCTGCCCTGCCCTACCTCTGCCCTGCCTTGTACATTTTTCGGAGAATTATTTAACTTCTCTACCAAGTCCATACTTTTTTGTACGAAAGGTACAGGTTCAGGTTCAGGTACAGGTACAGGTACAGGTACAGGTACAGTTCCGCTGCCCTTACAAAGGCAAAGGAGCTCAACAAGCTATCTCTCCCCCTCGAGGGTTTGATGATGGGCGGCAGCGGCGGGCCTGTACTGTATTACCCGGTTCGTTCTACTACTGTACAGTAATGTTAAGGAATAATTCAAGGTACGGTGTGGAGAAAAACAAGCATTTCATTTACAGAGTCAGAGGCGAGGATTTAATTCTCAAGTGATAACCACTAACTACTTAATAACAGAGCATACTGTAATAGCAACGAGGGAATTCTTCGGTTACTTTTGTAGAAATGGTGATAATAATCACAATAATAGGGAACAAATCCAAGCCGGATCTATTCTTCCTCCTTCTACTCCCACTCCTATTATTTCTTCCCCTTTCTTTCATTTCTAGCTTAGTTCGGTTCAGGAGAGAAAAGAAAAAGAACACACACACGCAAGTGCGGTGAGGTGAGCACATGATTGAATCCTTTCGCATCTCTCCCTAATAATAGACAACTATATATATCATATCATAGTACTCAGTATTAATATCTTTCCCCCCCCTCTTACCCCCCGCTTCTAAAGCAAACACCAACCAATAGGAACACTTCAACAAGCCTCGTCTCAAGCAACGGCAGTACTTTTCGGCTCTCCTCTTCCTTCTCCCTCTCCTCTCTTCTAGGGTAGGTACAGTAGTAAGTAATAATAGCTACAGCACAGCACAGCACAGTACTGTACCCTGGCTTGTGCCATGCTTGTCTAGAACGATAGTTCCCTGCTCTCTCTTTTTCCTGGTGGATACTACAGTACTTACCGCATGCATCAGCGCCATCATCCCAGCTTTTCCAACCAGTTAGTAGTGAAGTGGAGAGAGAGGGGAGTGGAGAAGGAGTGGAGTGGAGTGGAGTTGATTTGAGCGTCCACAACTGTTTATCGCACTAGTAGTAGTTCGAAACACACTCTCTCTCTCCCCGGGCCCCTCCCTCTCCCAGGAAAAACAAAACAAAACAGCCGTTGAACGCCCCCTGTCTGTTCGCCTACGAAGTACGAACTGCAATAATAATAATAATGTCACTTACCCATACCTATATTCATAATATTCATAATATTCATATCCATATCTATATCGAAAAGAGTCGAGACTCAAATCGCCGCCTGATAATGCCTGTCTGTCTGTCTGTCTGTCTGCTCATAAGTAAATAAAACGGTGATGATAATGCTAGGGTCTTTCCACCCTACTATTATTCTTATTCTTACTTACTTACAGATAGAAAGTACGCTCAAATAATACTGATACCTAACTATTCGTACCAAACGGTCCTATCCCAATCCATCCCATCCCCTCCCCTTTCCCAACAACGGCACTTTCCGCTTCGGATAAACGGGCCAGGAAATTCTCGGTACCTGAGTCGCGGAATCTTTTTATTTTGCCCTTCCTCTCTCTCTCTCTCTCTCTCTAACTAGCCCGATCTCGGTAATAATACCGAGTAATAGATAGTAAGTAGTACGAGGCCGCGGCTAGTAGTCCATCCTATGGTTAGTTAACTTCGTACTGTTGTACAGTACAGTATTTTGAAACTAACCTTTTTTTTGGGTTGACTTGCACTACTGTCCCGTCAAATCCAAAAGAAAAATTAGCCTTTCTACTACAGTGTGCTGTAGTGTAGCACTCCCCCACCTCTTCCCTAAAAGGGTAAAAATCCTCGCCACGCATCTATCCCATCTACCTATCTATCTATCTTACGGCTACGAACTTCGTACTAGGTGGGGGAATAAGTCAGTATCTAAACTAAACTATTGCACTTTTAATAATACTTCTGTACCTCTCTCTCTCTCTCTCTCTCTCTCTCTCTCTCTAGCCCCATCCTGCCACGTTCACAAGTGCAAACTTAAACTGAGGCCATCTCTTGTACTATATCTCTCAGTTTAGAGGAGGGGGAAATACGATGTAGATCGCTACTTCGTACTGCCCCTCCCTCCTCTGACAGATTCGGACTTCACTTAGTACTTAGTTCTCTTTCGGCGTTATCCAGACAAGAGAGACTACTGACAGACAGATAGATAGCTGGGCGGCGGCCCATATGAAAGCACGCTAGAAGAGATACAGATAGCGAGATGAAAGGGGTGGAAATACCATCCTGTTTAAGCGATAAGTCGTGTACTGTATCATGTGTAGTCGCTTTTCCTTTCCCCATCTAAGGATCTGCATGAAGATACTTTTTCTTAAGCGCTGTCAAATGAATACTGTAATAATAGCCTGATACGACAGCAGGACACTCTTTCTTCTAACGTTTATCATGGAGCTCTCTACTTAAGAGGCGCGCCAATGAATCCATCCAGCCATCTATCCATCCCGCTTCCTTTCTCACTCCCTCTCACTACTGTAGCCGAACCATTGCCCCGGTTTATCCCATCGGATCGGATCGGAGAAGCTTAGATCATCTGATTTCGTTCTTGTTTTTTGTCTTGTCTTGTCTCGTCTCGTCCTGTCCAATTCAGACTAAGTAGGTACAGTACTGTATTATCAAAAGCCAAGGCCGAAGAAGAGAAAACAGGTAAGTAAGCATATATGCAGCAGGTGCATATTATTATTGCATTACACTATCAAGAAGAAGAAAAAAGTTCAGATTTCTAATCATATGATATGCTTCCATCTTGGAAGAGTTTAGTGCTTACCACCCACTTCCACTCTCAGGATCATTAGATATTCTCACGTTGCACACACACAAAGAAGTACAAACATACTATCACCACCAAAGTACTAGAGTAGGTGCTGTACTGTATATGTAACACTACTACAGTACTACTGCACTGTAAGTAGTCACAGCACAGCACAGCACGCCACGCCCGCCTCCCATCCCGCCCTCTCCGCCCTTCCCCTACAAGTGCCTACCTATCTGCCTTCGTACAATACATATCATACTACTGCAAGTACTGTAGCATGAATCACATCCCCATCACATCACACATCACATACATACACATTGCATTAAACCCCCCCTCAAAAAAAGAATAAAATTAAAATTAAAAAAATTCTCCTTCCGCGTTTCATCTTTTTTCACGTTTCCACTCTTTCTCATTACTTATCACATCACATCCCATCTCATCTCGTTACAATTATATCATGTCATATGACATCATTTGCTGTATGATACATACGTACATACATACATACATACATCAAGGCAAAAGTATATTATGCAGCGCACTCACTGGACTGTAATGTCTGCCATGCATGAACTGAACTAGACTAAACTCCGATACTATAATTAATACTAGGTCGGGGGCTTCTACTTTCATGCCGCTCTACTATTAATACCATTTCTTCTCTTCCTACCAGGTTCTTCAAGATAGATGTACATTCACGAACTATATATACAGATACAGTAGTTTAGTTTATACTTCCCTCCTCTGTTTCAATGTACTATTTTCCCTTTCAGCAAAAAAAAAAGCAAAACAAGGAGAGAAAAAAAGTACCGTAAACCCGTAGACGGCGGGGAATGGAGCTTCTCGTTTCGTCTCTCGACTTTCCGGATTCGGCTATCGGTTGTGCTTTCGGCTTCGGCTTCGGCTTTGGGAGCGTAAGCCGGATGTGGGATGTGGGATGTGGGATATACATACATTATGAAATGGGACGTTGATATGTAATTGATGTTAATATGCAACTGCTCAATGTCATACACACACATATCCCCGATCTAAACTAGTAAATAAGGTACGTATGATTACGTCTTCCCATATATGAAAAGAGAAACAGAAAAGAAAATACCCCTCAAAAAACCACTGAAAACAGCAGTAATTACAAACTGGATGTAATACGTAGTAGTAGTAGAACTTGGATGCCAGAAAAACGGTCTCTAGCTTGATAAAAAAAGGCGTGGGAGGACACAGGTTCAGAATTTTGTACTGCTAGAGAGCTGGAATATTTTTGGGGGACATTTTGTCGGGTGCGGTTTGTTGGTTTTTATACATATATACCTATTGATTAACCATGCTTTTCATTGGTACGGAGAGAGGGGTGATATATGACGGATGGTGATGATGGGTAGATAGATGGGTTCTGAGGCTTAGGTTAGTAGCTTAGAGTCGGAGTCGGAGCCGGAGAAGATAGCTTGGATATATGTATGTATGTATGTATGTATGTATTTACTGGCTTGCTTGTATAATGTGGGAATGTATAAGGAAAAATGAGTAGTTCTCGTGGATAGGCTAGCAGAATCTCTTCTCTCCCTCTCTCTTTCTAAGACGCTCTAGCTACTTATCCGAGCCGATATCCTTTCCCTGCCCTCCCCTCCTCAACTCTTCTTTACTATTTCATACTTTGCCTACTACCACTCATATTCGCAGACACACACACACAGTTCAAATAACCAGGACCGAAAACAAAAGTGAAAGCGTACCGTTGATATCAAAACACTACATCTCATACTCTCCTCCCATCACCTCTAAAAACACCAAACCGAGCCATAGAGGGAAAGAAGGAGAGAAAGAAGACTCTATTTTTCTTCAAGAGAAACTCACTCTGCTCTTGAATCTGTTTCTTTTCTTTTCCTTTTCTCTTTCCGTTGCACCCCAGATATCTGCTTGTTTACTTTCTCGGAATTTAAAAATATGCCCAGGGGGTCAGGTATTACGGGTTCACTTGACTCGACATGATGTTTAAAAACCAAGCGATGAGTTTTCTACTTTTCCATCTGCTTTCCTATAACGTTGATGGTTATGATGAGGACTGGCTGGAGTGGAAGTGCTTCTTCTAAGATGTATATTTGTTTTTGTAATTTCTGTGTATTGCGAGAAAACTATTGTTAATCTGTCATTATTGGTATTATAGAAGACAGTATGTTCCTTGCTCAAATTCTGTCTCTACTTATACTGAAACTCTTTTGATTTCTAATAAAATGATGATTTGAGGTCACATGCTGCTTTTCACATGACAACTAGTCTGGAGTATGGTTGCCTGTATCGCGCTATTTCTCTCAAATTATGTCTCAATATCCTTATTACTTCTTGAGTATATATATATTATCTCCCCTTTCTTCCCTACTGGTCTCTTCCACCAAAGCTCTTCACTGCAACCTCCGAGTCCGACTCACGTGCTCGCCAAATATCATCACATCACCTCACCTCCTCTCTAAATCACGACATCGCCCAACACGGTAATCAATCCTTCCAATCCCCAGCTCTCCCCCAGTTTTCCCTACCTTTACCTACATTTACCCCTCCTATTCGCGTTTTCTATGCCACCAAACTTTCCAAACTCTCCCACGGAAGTATCAAATCTTAAGCTTTTGTTGGCAGCTTAAACACTTGGCCCGGGACATATATGGCACTGATATAGATATGATGTGAAATGTGCGTCGATTGGATCCATACTTCCTCGGACTTTAGCTCGATGAAGTAGGAGCTTTAATGTCGCACTTAAATTTTTATTTCTTCCCTCTTGTGATATCTTTTTGTTCTTTGTTGACGTTTATATCCGAGTTTATGCTTTCTCTCTAGAGTAAAGCTATCACCATCTCCCAGATCTATATTGAAGCTAGAGCTCCTTTCGAGCTCAAGCTTAGCTACCCTTCCTTACTTTCTTCCCTCCTTCTAGCTTCAAGCATCGCCAATATGTCGAATACAGATCCAGAAAAGCCTTTCAATCTTAAACCTGCCTCGCCCTCCTCAGACTCTATCCCCATCACGCCCACTTCTTCCACCCATAGAGACGACAATTATGAGACCTACAGAGCCAATAAAGAAACACAAATCGATGTCCTCGAGCTGAAGCGTGTGATTCGCAAAATAGACTTCAGGATCATTCCCATTCTATTCGTAACATACATGCTGCAGTACCTAGATAAGAATTCCATCAACTTCGCCAGCGTATATAATTTAAAGCAAGACACACATCTAGAAGGACAAGATTACTCGTGGCTTGGTGTGCTCCCCACTATTCCACGCTTCACATACATCATATGCACATGCATCCCATGCTAACAATAACCAAGGCTCCATCTTCTACTTCGGCTACCTCTTTGCCCAGTTTCCAGCTGGCTACCTCCTACAACGCCTCCCAACAGGAAAATTTCTCTCCCTAACCACGATCGCATGGGGGATGGTGCTAATGACCACCCCGGCCTGTTCATCCTTCGCCGGAATAGCTACAAACCGCTTCCTACTCGGTGCCCTCGAAGCAAGCATCAACCCCGGGTTCGTGCTCCTGATGTCAATGTGGTATACCTCTGCCGAGCAGCCTCTCCGCCTCGAGATCTATTACTGCACCAACGGCATCGCCACCATGTTTGGCGGCCTCATCGGCTACGCCGTCGGTCACATCACAACCGGCCTCCCGCGATGGATGTACGTCTTCCTCATCTTCGGCTCCATCAGCGTGGCCTGGGGCATCGTCTCCCTCATCTTCCTCCCCGACAGCCCCTCCACGGCGACCTTCCTCACCGAGCACGAGAAGAGCGTGGCCATCACCCGCGTGGCAGCCAATCGGCAAGGCGTCAAGAACCGACACTTCCAATGGTATCAGGCGCGGCAGACCGCCCTCGATCCAAAGACGTGGATCCTGTTCATCATGGCCGTCGGCGCCCAGGTTCCGAACTCCGCGCTCACCTCTTTCACGTCCATCGTTGTGGCGAGCTTCGGCTTCGATACGCTCGGCACCCAGTACCTGCAGATTCCTGGCGGAGCGGTGCAGTTCCTCGCGCTGATCATCGGGGGATACGTTTGTACGAAGTGGCCCAACAACATCAGATGCCCGACGATGATCTTTGCGAACTCGGTCTGTATCCTCGGGGCTGGGCTTCTAGTCGGCTTGCCGAGGGATAACAAATGGGGTCGGCTAGTGGCGCTCTGGCTCTGCTATTTTCAGGGGCTAGGCTTCAGTTTGAGCTTGACGATGGTGAGCTCAAATGTCGCTGGGTATACGAAGAAGCAACTCACTGGCGCTGTGCTCTTCACTGGGTACTGTGTTGGGAATATCATTGGGCCACAGACCTTTATCGATTCTGAAAAGCGTGAGTAGCGCTTCCATACCCAGTTTTTCCCTCCCCCTTATCCTCTTCGGCAGTACAAATTTCTCGCTTAGCTACTGTGGCCGTGTGTTGACATTCGGTAGCTGTATATCACAGCGCATATATCGCTATGCTAGTCGGCTACTCTGTCAAGCTAGCTGCAGTCATCGTTTTGTATATTTACATGTACCGCTCGAATAAATCTCGGGATGCGGCACATGCTGCGCGGGGAGAGTTGTCTGAGGAGGAGGAGCGAGATGCGATTGAGAAGGGAATGTTGGATGTGACGGAGATTGATAATAAGGGGTTCAGATACACGCTATGATGAGCATGAAAAGAATTGAGGGGGAGATATCAATAGAGTTCAGGTAAAGATTAGCCTGAATCTTTTCAGTGATTTTTTGTTGTGAGTAGATGATACTCATATCCTGACTATGGTAGTTTATATGAAAGAAAATACTTTAATTACTTATTCCATATCCCACTTTCCAATGCTCGACTTCTGATATTCCTTACAGATCCTTTCAACTTGCAACTTGCAAACTCTGCTCCAACTTCTAATATTCATAATGTTATTCACGTAAAAGTTTTTGTTTCTATTGAAGAGTATCTAGATTGGTAAGACCTGGTACTGCGTCTTTGGATACGATGTTAACATCAGTAACGAAGATATAGGTAGGATACTAGGTACCATAATGAGTTATTTCAACTTCGTTATGCCCAAACAACCCTACTACGAGAATTATGTCCGTATAGTACCTGCAGGACAGCCACTCAAACACCCTCATCTGAACAGTGTATTCATAACAGTCCAAGGGATATAATCATCCTCTCTTATATACATTCCTTCGCGTAGATATTTATGTAGCATCCATCCTCCGCTCTGCAAATGACTCAAAAGTGAAACCATCATGACTATTCCAAGAATCAGAGTGATACTGAACATAATTCACAGGCAAACATGCCTCCTTCTACTAGTCACAAAGGCGCATCCAGCCTCTAGACAATCACAGCGCCCTGCATACAGAGAGATTATAAATAAATCTCTATCTTTTTCCTCCCAGATATTTCAATGCACATACATACACGCCCCATCCATCCTCACCAAAAAAAAGAAAATGCGTAAAACAAAATCCGACCAATTCCCCCCCTCCCTTCGCATCAGCGCACCCACACAAACCCCAACTTTCAGACCACCACAACCAGAAGCACCAAGACAAACCCATTACCTCACCCCCACACCAATAAGCCGACCACCAGCACCAAAGCCCCAAGTCTTCCCCTCCCCATCCTCTTCTTCCTCCTCCTTTTCCAGACCAACCACAACAACCCGAACATCAAACCGACCCAATCTCACCCTCGACACCAAATTCAACACCAACTACCACCACCGCCCACAAACGTCAAGTCTACCACGCCAACAAACCTCTTATCATCCTTCTCCTCGTTCAATACTTTTCCCTGCTGTTAGTACTATGCCTCAACAAGATCTCGGCGAGGGATATGCGCCGAAGGCATTTAGTGCCAAGAAGATGAAGAAGAGGCGTGAGAAGATGGAGAAGATGAAGATGATGGAAAAAGAAGATGAAAGGAGAAGATTGGGGATGGAGGGGAGGGGAGGTGGGGGTGGAAGTGGGAATGGAGGGCATTGTGTTATTCTTTAATTTTCTTATTTGTGAGAGGGGGAGGGGAAGAGGGATTGGTGGTGATCGTTCTTTAATAGTTTGCATGGATATTTTTATGTTTCAGTTATTGAGGCTTGTAGTTTTGTGCTATTAATCTATTCGTCTTCTTGTGTCTGAGGAGGTATAAGTGATGTAATAGATTATGAAGTGAGAGAAGGGTAAGTAAGAACTAATCAGTGCCTAGTAACTGTTGATGTCAATGATACGAGTCTAAAGAGAGCTTAAATCAAAGCCCGGTGAATTCTAGATGTGATCGATTGCGTTGGTGTCGGGGTTCAGAAAGGTGATGAGAGGGAGGAGAGAGGATAGGAGAGAAGTATTTTTTTCTAACTACTTGGATGGAAACGAGTTAGAGGAAGAGAAGAGTGTGGATGATGAGCAAGGGCTTGCAGTTAGGTTGGCTCGTTTTGCCATGGGAATGCATGCTATCACTGTTGCTATTTGGTCCTGTAAATAAAAGAGAATGGTGTTGATGATCATACTCTCCCCACCCACTCGCGACACCTAGACCCTCATGACTTAACTAAGCGAGTGAGAGAAGTCGCCTCTCCCTTGTTCGCCCTCTCACACAATGCCTTCAACCTCGGCGCCACCCACTCAAAATCACTCACATCCAAATAAATCTGTCCGCTCAACCTCACCCATAAGCAGCCCGCATAAAAGGCAATTTGCAAGTACGCATCCAACTCCTTAACTGCAGTGATCTTGATCCAGTTCCCGATCCGAACCGCATCGTCTACATTCAACTCTCCCTTCGAACCATCAGCCTCTTCAGCTCGCTTAAGCACCAGCGGTAACTCCACGTTGGAAAAGGCACACTGCCTCATCGTCTCGCTCCTCGTCGTCATCACGCTAGTCCCTAGGATCGCGGCCACTCGATCCCCGCCCTTGCGAGCCATGTCATAGCAGTATTGCCGAATCTTGGCTTCGCCGCCGCATACCTTGTTGCGGAACTCGAGGGCGGCGGGGATACACATATACGGCGTGTAGTCCATGGTGGCAACGAAGTCGAAGAGAAAGACGAAGTTGTTTCGACCCCCCGTATCCTCGGGCTGGTGGGGGAATTGGTAGCCGTGGGAGGTTGGAATGGAAGTGCGGATTAGGTGCTGGTTGCGGAATGGGACGTGGAAGACGGCGCAGGAGCGCGGGGTGTAGAGCCATCTGGGGGGCTGTCAGAGGTTTGATTAAGAGACAATTACCAAAATTTGGATTCAGGATCAGGTGGGCGGATATTGGAGAGCACAAACTTGTGGCAGTTGCTGACGAAGAAATCAGGGTTCACTCTTCCAAGATGCGTCAAGTCAATAAGTCCTGAATTTGAGTCAATCGACCTCTCCCTGTCTCTTAGTCTTTCTTAACTCCAAGAGTAGAAGTCAAGAATATTAATCCTCTTCACCCCATGAAAAGATCACTTACCAATACCATGCGCCCCATCAATCAAGCTCAGAATTCCCAGCTCTCTACAAACCCCTACCAACTCCTCCCACGGGAACTTCGCACCAGGAAACGTCAGGACCGTATCGAACATGGCCAACCTCACCCTCTTTCCCGCAGCTCTAACAAGCGCCACCTTGGCACGAAAAGCAGAGATGATGTCTGCATCCTCAATCGGATACGTCACCTCAACCTTCTCAATGCGCACAGGTGAGATCTCGCTCAGACTCGCAATGGTCTTCTCGCAGGCCGGGTAGATGGTTGCAAACGCGAGCACCACATCACCATCCTCATACCTGAAGTTGCGGAGCACGGTGTTGATTCCCGTGGTGGCATTGGGCACGAAGACGAGCTCGTCTTGATGCACTCCTAGGAAGGGCGCGAGCAGGGAGCGGGATCGTGCAAGGAGGAGAGGAGTATCGAGGGTGATGAAGGTGTCAGGACGTTGAATGGCCTGAGTTTGGAGGTCATAGTGGGCAGCGCGGACTGGGAGTGGGTGCGTGCCGAAGGAGCCATGGTTAAGAGCTTTGTAAGTTGGTGAAAATTGGAAGTGGGTATGGCGCATAGGATGGCCAAAAGGTGGTTGCGTGGTACGGATGAGGGTCATGATATGTGTTTTGGTTTTGGTTCGGGCTGGGGATTTGCTTTGATAGAGGGATTTGGCAACGGGAGAAGGGGTTCATCTGAACTCTTTCAGAGGAAGATGAAGAGAGGATTGTAAAGTATTTGCTTTGCAATATGTATATGTGGTGTTGGTGATGATATGAGGTCTTGAATATGGTGGTTTTGGAGGAGCTTATCGCGGGGTCGGACCCTGCCTCGTACTCGTACTCGTACATGCAGAAGTGGGGAGGAGCTGTATAAGTATACATAGTGCTTTTGCTGTCAGGGTTTACGACTGTAAATCATACTTTGACTAAATTCTTCTTTATGTGAACAGAACCAACATATGAAGCAACAATATCCTGATCCTGTATATGTCATCATTTGTTGTATGGCAAGCCGCCATGTGAATCATCGCCATGCTTCGTATGTGCTTGACAATGATCGCCTCTGCATATGCAGCCAGGTGAGGGACTTTAGCATACATATATAGCCTTTGACCCAAGTATTCAAAGCCATGCAAGGCAGCTTGGACGGTGATGTTTGCCTGCAGTGTATTGTCATGCATCCGAAGCACTTAGTCGGCGAAGCCGACTAAGTGCGACCCACGACTTTATTGAGGTGACCGTTCCACAAAGACTCTCAGCCACATAAGATATGTATTGAATGATCAAGTCTCGGGAGATGCCGTTCCGGGAAGGCTTGATATATGTTCATCAGATGGCATTCGAGATCTAGCACACGGGTATCCTACACCATCATCACCTGTGCCCGTAGCTAGGTCCTGCCCTATGAATGCTGTCCTTTCAAACTCCTCCAAAATGCGCCAATTCAAATCGCATAAGTGATTTTTTATTTGCAAATTATATATAATAGGTTACTAGACATCGAGTGGACATGCTGCCAGCTCTGAAGCGTGCCGTTTTCTCGCTACGACGTTTTTGATCTCGAATATTCCTTGATAATGTTCAGAGGTGCAGGAACCTCGGTGACGTTCAGCTCCACTGGGGGCTTGGAAATCTCTCTTCCTTCGCTAGGGAGTTCGTAGCGAGGGGATTGTATACAGCCAGGAGTTAGAGGTGTCGTGGGAACAGGTGTATTAAGAGTATCCTGGTAGATGTTTCAGATTAAGATATCTTTAATTTGGGCGCCAGGGGATATTATTTACTTACACTGTAACGCACTGGCACCTTCTTGACATAGCCCATAGATTTGGACGAGTCCGCCCACGCCATGACTATAGCCTCCTCGTCGGGCAGTTTCATGAACGTCATCGCAAACCAATCCGATCTCGTCGTAAGTTCTTTGGACGTCGCAATCCTTCTTATCTCCATTGGATTCGCATTCAAGTTGGATATATGGTATAGGAAACCTTTGTCATTGACCATGGCAAGCTCCCTGCCAGATGGCGAGAAAGCTGTACACTGTATTCGACTACCAAGCTTCCCTTGGTGAGTGGAAGAATCGGCTCTTATCTCACTCCGATGTCCACCTTGTGGTTGCACAAGCACAGGTATTCCGGATTGCGTCCACGTTGCGACGCATATCAAGTTCTCCTCTCCCCCAATTCCCGAACGGAAAATGGCGGAGGAGACACCGTTATCTTCAGACTCATGCAATGGGACATGGTACCTACATGTAGTGAGCTCCTGAGATTCTTCGAATGGAAACCGCCATGAGTATATTTGTATTGTTCCGTTCTTGGGGCTTCGGGTGCTAGCCAGAAGGACAAGTCCGTCATTTGAAAAGGCTAGTGTATCGATCGGTGGGCATTGCCTACAATCGCTGTGGTTCCGGATATGGAGACGTTCCTCGCGTGGTTCAGCGGACGTAGCGGTATCAAAGAACCGCACTGTTGAGTTGTCAAAACCGAGAACAACGTGGTTCTCTTTCGGGTCGATACAGATACTACGACACCAGGGCGATGAAGGCATTCGATATTCGATCATCGGCACTGAAGGTTGGATTAGATTCACGATTCGCAGCTGAAATGGTTACATTAGCTGATAAGGATACAACCACTGAAGTAAGCTGGTAATCTTACTGTAAGCTTTTGATCCCTGGTACCAATGATGTATGCTAAGTGAACCTTGGTCACAGCTGCTAGAACACAGTTGCTCTCTGTCAGAATCGCTCGTCCAAGAATTGGAGATGAGGCGCCAATATCCCAGATATTTATGGACGCCTGCGTCCAGAAGAGGACGTAGGACGAATTCTGTGAGATGGCGACGTTGATGTTCTTGCCGCTCTTTCCCCTGGATATCTTCGACGAGCTAGTCAAATTCTTTAGGGATATCTCTTCGAGCTTTTGGGACTCAAGTGTTGTAGACGATAAAGAACTGGAATCCCCCGAGGCTTTTGATGATTCCTTCTTCGACGAGGTCAGTTTGGATCTCCATCTAGACTTCCCCTTTTCAGGTGAAGTGATCGATGGCACAGTCCGGGTTCTAGATAACGATTCGGGCTCGAATGAGACGGTCGAAATGGACTGTAATCGTGATTGATTAGAGCTTTGCGTATTTGACGCGGGCGAGAGTGGTGAGATTGCATCCCCAGCAACAGTTGTTACTTTTTGAGGAGAATCTGATAGTGTCCCTAGCGTATTGATATAATTTGCCCCATCACTAGAAGTAAGTTCTTCTGATGACGTGAACTCAGTTCGAGATACATCTAGTATTTTGCCCAACCCTGGCGATTGTGGAGACATGAGAAATGTGGTAGGCATGGATCGGGATCTGTCAGGGGACCTGGAACCCATCTGGATGTGACTAGTAGGAGGAGAAGAGGCATCTGGCTCGAATGATCGATGTCTGCCTTCTCGGAGAATATTACCATAGCCAGGGTAAAACGTAATGCCAGTCTCGAGTTTTGGCAAGGTCATCTGGAACTGTGTTGGTAAATGTCGCTCCACATTGATTGTGTCGGCATTCGACTCGAGAGGCTTTAGAAGTTCCCAAGAACTTCTGGCTAAGGATATTTCGCGCATCATGGTAACCACTTCACCGCAGACAATGCACTTTGACTTGGGTGGGAGATGGATCTCGGTTGTATCTCCGGATTCGAGCTGGTCATTCTACCATTAGTATTTCTTCTTTTGTGTCATGCTTCAGACCTGTCGAAACACGCATGATAGAGATCCATGAGCTTACTGATAAATTCAAATTGTCAGATGCTCTGAGTTGACCATCTCCCACCGTGTGACATCCTTCACAGTTCATCACGAAGACTCTTGGTCTAGTAGCTCTGACTTTACCACTAGGATCGCCAAGTAATTCGATGTTCCTGGTGACTTGAGATATGGTGTGCATCATCTCCCTATCGCTAACTCGATTGACTACCTGACGATCACTCAGACTCGCACAAAGAGCATCAATTGCGTCGATGTCGCTTTCATCGGCTAGTCCATCCATTGAGCCTCCCCTCGTCAAGGAAAGTGTATCTGGAAGGATTATACGAAATATATCACTGAAATTGGAGACTAGATCCACTTTGGATAGATGTGACGGCAGTCGAATATTCTCGAGCGCGTGGAGTACTGCATTCCGCGTCCTGGCCGAGGAGGACTGAAGCCTCACATCCCGAGTTTCTCTATTTAACGTATATTGTACTGATGCCCCCACCACAAACTGAGCAACATCTCGGAGGGCCATGAACTGAGCAACCCAGTTGCCGGGGAAGCCATCTTGGGGGACAATGTTGGCTACGTACTGTGATGCGAGGCAATCAGGAAGAGGGTACTAAAGCATAGAATTAGGAATGTAATGTAATTAATATATCAACCTGGGCTCACCAGTTCCGCTGCTAGATTCGGCAGCTCGCATCTCATCCGCGGGGGCAGTGCGAGGCCATTTGGCTCAGCACGCAGAGCATCAGTTACCTCTTTGCAAACCAACAAAAGGAATGATTCAGGACCAGGATAACTGTCAAAAACACGTTCTAATGATCGGTGAACTCGAGCGAACCGGTCGCGACGGTCTTTGGCGCGTTGGTTTGAAGGGATCTTGGGATGGAGAGTGAGAAATCTTAGCGCATTTAGCAGAAGCTCGGGCAGGTATCTATCCCTCAGCAATCTCGCCTCCCACAGGCTTTCTCTTCCTTCATCTATCACCTGCAACACAAATTCTACAGCCCTCAGTGTCACCTCCCAGCTGGCTAGGAAGCCCAAATACCATCCAACCTGTTGATTTTCCGATGGCAGGGACAGTCTCTGAACATTGAAAATTGTGTTCAGTTGCGCAAGTAGCGTGATGACCAGATGTTGATACGTTCCCCTGTCACCATCGCAGTATATCTTCTCCAGCGAGAATCGTCCCAGCAGCTCCAGTATGATATTATCGATATCACTCCGCAGCGACAGAAGTCTGTACGCGTTTGTAAGGCGGGTGAACATGGAGGAGGACGCTGGTCCGGTCATCGCAACCAGCGACCCGGTGAGGGTTAGGAGGGCTGTGCCGCATAGAAGGGCGTTTAGTGATCGCTTTGTCGACGTTCGCTTTAAGGTTAACATACATAACCTCAAGGTGGGTTTGATCGATACAGTGAGAATTTGTTTGGAGATGCGACTGAGGGCGTAGGAGGCCTTATTTGATTATGACGTTGGCGGGCGGGGGGGGTGGGGCTCTCTTGGTGACGAGCAGACAGGCACAGCTTGACAACCTGGGGTTACTTCGTCACAGAAAAAAAGCCCAACAAACACAGATGAGAGGGAGGCGGACAAGGAGAGCCCAGGCTGAGCCGGGGTATTCTGCAAGTATGTAGAAATTGCAGATTAGGATTCAGGGCGCTTCCTCGTTGACTGGCTCTGCTTATACTATGTGGCTTTCAGGGGCACGCAGACACGCCGACTTGGTTACACTTGTCGGATACCTTCGAGAGGCCACTTCCCGTTCTCCTTCTCTGGGCCGTCTATGGAAAAAATACACATTTCTATCGCTGCAAATTCAGCCTCACATCCTCATCTACCCACCTGCGTATGTCGCTTTGGGTTACTTGCAGGAAGTCTGCATTTATATATGGAAACTGGAAGTGATCCGCTCCTCAAAAGTCCGGGGCTCACCTGGACTCGTTTATGCTTATAAACGAGCCTCAAGAAAGTGCCTGTTGGTGGCTTTCTAATACCACTGAGGTGTTTTCGATGCCTCAAGCTTCTGCTTCCTCCGCATGCCAAGCCATGTTCAGATTCTACTTTCTCAACAGCACGCCCGTAAGACTGTAAGTGCCCATTGGATATTTACCCGTTCAACTGTCTATCCTTGCTGGATGTGCAAGTGGTACTCCGATTGTTTCCAGATCTACGATTGGAAAGGAAGTACGCCCATTAACCCTTGTACCAGGTGGCACCGTGGCATATCATAGTTCAAGTCTTGCGGTACGTGACTATTTATGGTGCAATATTGATTCGATGATTTACGATTGCCGGAGAATCTCTGTGTAACGCGGCTGCATACATTTCATCCTTCACCTGCTTTTCTTCTACTCTACGTCAAGGCTGCGTTGCACTTCTTTCAGTTTCAGCGAGATAAGAGCCCTAGGCTGCAGATGTCTACGTTTCCTGAGATCCGCTGACACTCCTTCTTCTTATATGTGTGGATAATGTACATGACTTCACAGCCTTATCTCACGGAAGCTCAATGTCAACATCAAAATCAACATCAACATCGATAATGGATCACGAGAAGCCTGAAGTAGTTTCGCCTCAGGTGTATGAGTATCGTAGTGAGGTGACTCGTTCACCAGTTACCCCGGATATTGAGTACCCTCGAAGCTCGTCTATTGACGAGCCTGCCAATGTCGACGACCGTAGAGAACCGCGCAGCGAGAGTGTTTGGTAAGCTACATATTTGATGAAAAGACGAGGCTTGATTGCTCACGGGGTCTCAGGAGAGTATTGGAGGAAAGGCATATTAATGTAAGTCTTCTTTGACTCTTAGCTGCGAGGTACTGACCTCGATCTCAACACAGATGATTGCATTTTCTGGGTATGTTCCTTGGCCCTCAATCGATTTGTTACTTTCAATAACGACTGGAGCTATACAGAACTATTGGAAATGGTATGTCACTTGCGATAGCTGTTACGAAGACTTTTCTCAAGCGACTATAGGCCTTTTCCTAGGCTGTGGTACTTCCCTAGCGGTCGCTGGGCCTGGTGGCTCGGTGCTTTCTTACATCCTGATGGGCACTGTCATATCCTCGATCATCTCATCCTTGTGCGAAATGACTGCCTTGTTGCCTGTTAACGCCCCGGTGATGGAGTTTCCTCGACGATTCCTTGATCGCGGTGTTGGGTTTGCCGTCGGATGGATGTACTGGTAAGATCCGATGCCTCGACGGCGGGTCAAGTCTAACTTCACAGGTTTGCTTATGCTATTCTTGCAGCCGACGAGTTAGTTGCCGTGTCGAATACTATAAAATTTCGATACGATGACGGGAAGACATTTCTGAATTGGTCAACGGGGGAGAATGTTGACAACGCGGTCTGGATATCGTTGTTTCTAGTCATCGTGATATGCATTAACATGTTTCCAGTCAAGGCAAGCAATAAAAGTGAAAGACGAACCCCTAATTCATCTTGCTAACCGACCAAAGGTCTTCGGCGAACTTGAATATGTCTTTGGATGCATAAAAATATGTTTCATTGTGATGCTTATCATGATGATGCTGATACTAGGAGCAATGAAGCGTGCGTATAAAATCATGGCATACGTTTTCTACATGTACTAACTTGGAGCAGCACGAGCAGATGCATATTATACAAAAGTTATTGGATCAAGATGTGAGCTTAACTAAAGCCTCCTTGATTTTACCCGCGGATATGCTAACTTACTATGGCAGACTGGGACTCGCCTTATTCTTTTTTCAACACAGTGTACCATGTCAAGGACCAATACGGAAACCTCGAGCGCGACATCTCAGGCAGTATCGGGACTTTCCTCGCTATGTGGACAACAATCGTTCATGCCATCTTTGCATATGTTGGAATGGACATCATCGCCTCTACTGCAGCAGAGAGTAAGTCTCTAGCCGATGCCGAAAGTATGAAGATGGGAGCACGAAAAATTAACCTTCGAATCATCACCCTTTACGCTCTGGCCATGTTGACAGTTTCTTTTGTGGTCCCCAGAGATCACCCATTCATCAATGGAAAGGCACAATCAGTAGGCGCCAAGTCACCCTTCATCATTGCCGTCGTCGAAGCTGGTATTCCATCTGCTGCTCACTTCTTTAACGCCATCTTTGTCTTCTCGTCTTTCACATGCGCCATTAATTCGATGTATGTTGCCTCGAGAGTACTTCATACTCTGGCGCTGCAGGATCAGACGGGGCCGGAGTTTATCACCAGGAGACTACGAGCATGTCGACGTGGAGTACCGATCAGAGCAGTGTTAGTGACTGCGGCTATGATGCTGATAGGATACATGGGACGCACCGGAAGCCCAGGGGAGGTAAGTAGAAAACACCTGCTTAAAGATATCTTTACTAATTATCCACGTAGAGATTGAGCGAACTCGCTTCCAACTGCACTGTCTCTTGCCTGATCGTTTATATTGCAATCTGCGCAACATACCTGTGCTTCTTCAAAACGTAGGTACTCCATTTAGGTGCTAATTGGAAGCGACTGGAGCTAAATCTCATCTCGCTGTAGACTCGAAGATGTCAAATTATACGGCAATGCTTCCGAAGCTCAAGCAGCAATGTATGACCGGGACCACCCCCGATACCCCTACAAATCGCACGGGCAATGGCTCAAAGCAGCATACGGAATGGTAGCTTGTATGATCCTCCTGGTATTCAACGGCGTAGCCGCATTCCTGGAAGACCCCTTTGATACACGCAGATTCATTGCCTCATACATCGGAGTAAGATTGTCCCGATGTGATTCTTGGTCACAGTCCTTATGACTAACCTCAACAAAGATCCCCGTCTTCGTTCTGCTCATACTCGGCTACAAGATCCGCAGACACGGATTCAAGCTTCATCAATGGGGCCCCGAACGTTCGAACGACCTGCGCAACACCATACAAGCATCAAGCGAGACGCGCAAGGGAAAGCTAGAATTCCCTGACAGCGGGTTCACAAAGGACAACGGTTGCACATTTACTAAATGGATCTGGGTGTGGTTGAAGTAGTTCGATGCAGGTATATGCAAGTCATCGGAGCTTGCTCTTGGGAACCTGCAAAAATCGCTTGGAAGTAACGTTACGACGCCCAGTACATACCGAGTAGTTCTTTCACCTGGAAATCATTGCATGATCATAATTATTCTGGCTTCAAAATTGGCAAAGATCATTTACTGGTGCGAATCACGCCTTGAAACTCGAAAGCTCATATACCTGTGCTTCTCTCAAGCAGGCTTCCACAACACCGAATCAAAAATCCTATTTCAAGACATCATCTCTTCAGACCTATTCCTAGTTGGCTAGCTGTAATCAGTAGCCGCCCGTACAATGCTACTAGGACAGGTGCCTGTCTGTGGCGCACGTCACAACAGCACCGTTAGGCAGGTCTGGGGGCTACACGTTACTGCTTTTACTACCAAGTGATATGGATAATGTTTAGCTCGTCACTTGATTCTGTAGCTGGCGGATTACGAGCCGCATATCGTTTAGGATGGAAACATAGTTTTCCTGACTTGGTAATGCAATTCATCTAAGATCTCACCTGCAACGACGAGTCGACGACCCCAGTACACATACATAGTCACATTCTAGCTTTGCCATCTGGTACTTTTGTCGAATGGAATTGGAGGCCACAACGGGTATTGTTGCATGTGGCAATGAAGAATTGTTACGTATCGAGGAGGTTGGTAGGGTAGCTGCATGATGGAAGAGAGGAACTTGTGCCATGGAAGAAGAAGGATTGGGATGATGTGTGTAGCACGTGTGCTCATTGTACAGGTTACGAATTGTAGAGTAAGGTGACTGTGGAACCTTGATCTTACATCTCGGCGCACACTTTCCGAATTACGTTGCAGGATGGAGCTCTCGACTTGTGCTTTCAGGATTCGAACTAGAAGGTCTCGAGGCATACAGATGATACAGTAAGTAGGAGTAAAATGTGTAATTCGACTGACAAGTGCTACTGTGCTACTCTGCCCATATGGAGCAAGGTAAATTTCACTCCTCTCGACGAACACTTATTGCAATTGGGTTTTTATCATGTTCCTAACCAATCGACTATGTCTCGACTCAGCTTCCCCTCCTCAGATTAAGAGCAATCGAGACCTCAAATTACACACGATGTATGGTGGCTCATTATTTACACGTGTCGCATTCGGCATTTTGTATTTTCGCGAAAACGTATTTTGGTGCAATCCCCATACAAATCACTTGCCACACCAATGTATATAGCTGTAAAATAGGTGCACCATAGGAATAACCAAAGTGAAGATATATTATTACGTTCTCATAGGTGTAAATTGATTTCCCCTCTCGATTATGGCTGAAAAAACTCCAAATTATCGCAATTTTAAGCCTTATCTATAGCTATAGCCTTACTTTTCCCCCCTTTCTCTCTCAAAGTCAAATACCTTTCTTCGTCCTTTTGAACATTAATTATAACGATAATAATTCTCTGATTTAATACAGCGCTCTTTAATTATTAATTAAGAATAGCTTTAAAAGCGGTAAGAAATAATAATTATTCGGCTTTCCTTTATTTGCCTTATATATAAGGGTAGAGTTAAGCAAAGTATACGTAGATCGAGTCGAACCTCCGCCTGCGCGGTACTCTTAGTAATTAACTTTATATAATCAAAAGAACGTAATAATATAACTTTAGTTTAATTATTTCTATAACGTACCTATTCTCTACAAGTTTATGCATTAGTATGGCAAGTCATTTGTATAGCGATTGTACCAAAATGCGTTTCGCGAAAATGCAAAATGCCAAATGCGACACGTGTAAATAATGAGCCGCCATAACGATGTCACGTGTTTTCGTACCTTATGATGGCGCCTGACACGGACCACCCAGATCCCCCATCCACCCCCATCTCCAGCAAAGGAGCATTCAACAACGATTCAGCATCCTGTAACTCCTTCTCGCAAAGAATCCGCCCGACAGTAAGAACTACCGAAGCTTCTCTCCTTGCGATACTTCGTCCTTGCTCTCACAAAACCTAACGATCTCAATGAACTACAGTCGAGGATAGAAACGGGGCACGCAGGAGATGCCCATTGGCATACATGATCAGTTCGAAGATGTGAACTGCGCGCTTTCGATATTGATACGGATGTAGGAATGGCTAGTACATATCTGCCTAGAGCTGCGCGTTTTCTGTGAGCAAATTTCCCACCTGGTATCCAGGTTGGAGAACGCACGACAATGCGCGAGCTTCGATGTCCGTCCCCAGGTACAACGAAAGTCTATTATTCGACTTCGACCTCGACTACACAGCCCTGTACTCGAACTTGCTCCATATTCTGTGAAAATACGCTTTGGCTATGTACTCTTCGACAAGACCTTGAGGACAGCTCGCTCGCCGGGGGGTTCAGTTCTGTTTCACTTCGACGCTTGTAGGATTTGAAATCAATTCTGAGGATAATGGCTCCTGCACAGCAAGGGCTAGGCTGGTAATCTTCGAGAAAGTACGAAGGCAAGATATATATAATGAGTAACGGGAAGGGTACATGGCTAGTGGTCATCGAACGAAACATCGGACTTTCATGAAAGGGATTTATGCAATGCCTACAGGAGCTATGTCGTGCCTCAATATCTGAGGTCAAAGCTGACTCTGAAAAGCACAGAGACCATTCACGTTCGAGGTGGTAGTGACAGCATGGGCAGTCCCGTCCCACTAGTTGCTTGGCAATATGCTCAATACAACTCCTGGAGGCTGGTAATATTGGTGGCTATCTGCTTCAAACTTTCTATTTGTGGCTGTCAAGTGACAATCGATATCTGGGATGCAGCTGCTCCATATCTAGATAGCAGTTGGCTATACCTGCTGACCTAGAGGATTGGCATTGTGAGATTCAAGATTTCCATGACTCGCATTCATGCAATCTCAAAACGAATCATCGAATTACTCCTGTTTGAGAAATGTGCAAGTTTGAAAGCCTCAAACAAATTGGCACGAAGATCATCTGGTGCGGAGATTTGAGCAAATGCTATTCGTTTTCTTTCCGGGACTCGGAGACTAGGTTTGGGTCAAATCAGGTAGCCCAGTGAATTTCTCCTCGTTCCAAGTACCCAATAATCCCCCCCCAGTATTAGCGTGCTCCAGAGGCTTCTCCAGCTGAAAGCTGCCAGCTCGAGATACGCCCACCACTAAACTGTTATATTGCGCCAGGTAGGCCATATTAGGAACGTTCATCCCGGTTTTTTTGCTTCAAACTCCCAGGAGAGCCGGATAAATCTGTGCAGACTGTGGCTTATTCTGGGGATCTATGAGGTGCAGAACATGGCACCATGCCTTCAAAATGGCCCGCGTATGCATCAACGATTTTCTGTACAGTATACGCGGCTGCCAAATCTTATTTGAACGACAACTTCTGTCTTACATTCGTATATCTTGTGGCCCTCGGCTCAGGCATGGAGCCTGAGCATTGAGTCTCATCTTTCAGGTCGTGTCTGGATGTGCAGCTTGGCTCAACAGCGAGACCCACCACTCGCCCCTCGACATTTGGTCTTGAGCGACTTTTAACCAACAACATTCAATAATTCAGGCCAGATTTTGTTAACCGCACCAATGTGTCGGTTATGTGAAGCCGATCGTTGACTGGTAACAATATACAGTAGCATAGCTTTGCCACTTAGTGGACTGTGGGCAGTGCCGCATACACGATCAAGCTGCCAAGTCCAGGCACCGGAAGACAGGGCATTTTGCAGTCAAGGAATGGATTATCGCAAGTTCTCTTGACGCTGGGGCGCTGTAAAGTCACCCAAGTTGCGTTAGCGTCCCATCTCAATGGAGTAAGCTGAATGCGATCCTGCCAGCCATTTCTTTTTGCCAACCAGTCGAGTGCCGTGGTAGCATCCTGCCTGCGCACAGTATCGGCATTGGCTCATGGGCACGCAAATTCCATCCAACCATCACTCATCGCACGCTAGTGTGTGAATTTTGGATTGAAAACAATTCTTCCGCCAGGACCACCCTCGTCCCGATTGGTGCGGTGTTGAATCTCCAACTACTTAGAAGACTATTGTTTCTCTCTATGGATTGTTCGAGGTTCCAGTCCTCGGAATTTTCGCCCCTTTCGATTCGGCCGTTGATGTTATCTTGATCCTTTCCCCAGCTGTGCTTTCGCGGGGTTTCTCTACTGCTGTGCTACATACTTATTTCCTGAGATCTGGTGACCTTCAACAGTCGTAATATTAACACCCGACAAACCCCTTCTTCTAGGAACATGAGAGAGCATGTGAATTCTATGATCCGGTCTTCTTTTATATCTTGAAATGTTGATCCGTCTGATATCTGTTGCTGCCCTGTTGGGCTATGCGTTTGCCCAGGCGGAATTTTCGGTTCTAGCACAATTTCCAGCTTGTGCCGTGAGTCCTACTCGTTCCGACCCGACACTCCGATTAACTATTACCCCAGTTACAATGCTCTATCAAAGTGCTGACGCCCGCACATTGTGATATAACGGATCTACGAAACTGCTTATGCAAAAGTGATGACTTGCAGTATGAAGTTTCCACGTGTGTTATGGGCACATGTAACGTCACAGAGCAGTATAGTAAGCTTTCAGATCGGACTTTAGCTGGCCTTCAAAAGCTGATACATTTTGGTTCAGCTTCTATGACAATTCTTCAAAATGCTGTCTGTAATGGGGTTCCGCAGCCATCTCGGACTACCGAAGTTATACGGTCGTCCATCATACTAGCTGCTGTTACATTCCCAATAATAGCATTGCGCTTCGTTTCTAGAATGATAATTGCACGGAGAGTGTGGTGGGATGACTGGACGATAATGGGCGCGGCTGTGAGTGTTTGAGTATGATAATTGGTGCTTGAAAACTGACAAAGTGGCAGATATTCATGGTTCCTATGACAGTCCTTCCAGTCTATCGTATGAACCCGTATCATATTGTCTAATATTCGACTAACAGACTTTCTCAGCTTCCGCCTACCTCGGTTTGGGGAAGCATTTCTACAACGTTCCGCCTTCAAATTTGATCACCCTTCTCAAGGTAAATAATTATTGTGTCCTTGACTCCTTGCTGCATATATACTGACATCAGAACAGCTA
Organism: Ploettnerulaceae sp. D365; assembly: GCA_003988805.1. Taxonomy (NCBI): domain Eukaryota; kingdom Fungi; phylum Ascomycota; class Leotiomycetes; order Helotiales; family Ploettnerulaceae; species Ploettnerulaceae sp. D365. The sequence goes on along the minus strand of QYAL01000037.1, from coordinate 84,348 downwards.
TTTTACGCAACCCAGCTATTCTACGTTGTCATTCAGACACTCGCCAAGATGTCCATCTTACTTCTCTATCTTCGTATCTTCCCAAGTCCACGCTTTCGCCTCATTCTCACCATCTCAATGACCATGATGGTGTGCCACGGTCTCGCATTTCTCTTTGCCGTCGCATTTCAGTGCCTCCCTGTCCGATCGATATGGGACCGCGAGATTCCAAGTCGGTGTGTGAATTTACGGGCACTGATTTATACAGGGGCAGGATTCAGCATCTTCGAGGATTTTGCAATAATGTTCCTTCCCGTGTGGGAATTGAAAGGTCTGAACTTGAGCCGTAGGAAGCGAATTGCGCTTGGTTTCATGTTTGCTTTAGGCTCTTTGTAAGTTTCCCAGGTGGCTCTGTGATTCCTTAAAGCTAAGTCTTCATATAGTGCATGCATCACAAGTATCATCAGATTGAAGTATGTGACTTCTTATGGTAACACTGTTGATGAGACTTGTAAGCTAGGTCCATACGCTTTCAGCAACCCAAGCTGATAGTATGAAAACAGGGAATTATGTCGACGTTGTCACTTGGTCTCAAATTGAAACCTACACTGCAGTCATTTGCGCTTGCCTGATGTGTATCCGCCCACTGATTCTGAAATATATGCCGGGAGTTTTCCCCGCAACCGTTAACTCTCACAGCAACACGAACCGAAGCTGGGGGCAGAAAGTCAGCTCCCGGATACGACAATCGAGGAACTTCGGCGGCGGCATCGAATTATCTGGCGAGGAGGGTGTCGCTCCGTCTCACCATACTACGAGTACAAGACAAATCACAGTCACAACCGAGAGCAGCGTTTCTTATGAAATGAAAGAGGGGGTGTACATTGTGAATAAGAGTCAAGATATGGACGACAATGACCATGATAATGACAACCAGACCATGTCTAGCGAGGGTCGACTCACTAAGCGATAGTGACTTGGTCCGATTTTGATGATTCTGTCTACCTTACATATTATTTCCTCTCTTCCTATCCACCTGAACTCGGACGACTTGGATTAAGTTGGCAGCCTGTTTGGTTTGATCCTTGAGCAAGATCTGCATCTATCATATTCTCTTCACTAAATCTCAGCTCCTCTAGTTGAGCCTCGAGTCCTTCTTTCAGTACCCTAAGCCGCGGAGCACCAGCAGTGCAACCAGACGCAGACTCGACCCTTATATATCTATTATATTCGCTCTCAACTCGCCACTACTCGAAGTCGTTGCAATGAACTTTATTGTTGGAAGAGCCTGTTGTCAACCAAGCAGTGTCGGTTATTGTGATCGATGCTCCTGATGTACCATTTTCCACAGTGGCCGCCTATTAGACTGGTGAATACTCCAAAAAGATTATTCGGTTCTAGGTTAAAGGTCGCAAAGCCAACATATACCCAAATCCGAGCTGAGTGGTGTGGTATATATACGGAGTTGGCTGATGAGATCTTCCCATCTACTGGCGTGGAGCAAACTGGAGGATTCGAGACTAATGTTTCGAATTCTGGGTGCCAGGTAAAGAGGCTGGTCTTTGACCAGTGGCTTGAATGGGCCTTCAGAATTTGCCGAGCAAGGGACTCGCTTCCTTACCCGAGAGAACAACGTCTAGTAGGCGGCAGGCCTTCTTCCATAAAGGCGTGTACAGCTGTATCCGCAGTTGGAAGGTTCTCGAGCACACTCTATTCATCCATCGGAGATCGTCTCCTCCAACGAAGGGCTTTCCAGGCTGATTATACCAAACAATGCGACGAGCTTATCTTCCGACGACGCCTCCTAAGATTGGTGACTCGATATTCTCCACTACTTCAAAATCTCAACGCAATGTTGCATATGGAATCTTGCTACACGACAAGCATGGCCCAGCTCGTCAATATGACTTATTCCCTCGCCCAACTCTCTACTAGGCTCTTCGCCCGCGCAGCGCCCGCTTCGTGATAATGCAGTCCCGCAAACCTCATGGTCGGCTCCTAGCAACTAGTCTAGCCTCGGATCGGTAGGAATTGCTTCACCTAGCAGATCTAAACTCTCATGGATGACTGCGATCGCAATATTGATATGCTGCAGCGCCGGTTCTTGGTACGGCGACTGGGACTCCTAGAAACTTTCTAGCAGCCATCCGCACATGACACCCGTCATACCCAACAGCAGAAAGATTCCAAGGCACGCAATTCACAGCTTCAAGTATCTAGGTGCTTTAAAGGACGGATTAGAATATATCGATATGGGAATCAGATGTAGTCAATTGCATGTACTGCTGGAGCTGACAGTACTAATGGGAAAACATGTTAGTGCTTGAGAAGCGAGGAGAGAGGAAATACTCGCCGTTGTATAAGCGGTCTGTGGTTTTGCATCTATTACAGTAGTGCTTTTTCTTTTTCTTTTTTTCTTCTGGAAAGGGGGGATATTTATGTTTGATTTACGTAGCAGTTGTATACCATAAAGCGCGATTAGAAGCCCCAGTCTTAAATCAAGTCGAGGCAGTTAATTTGACCTGTTATATTCTTGTATTGTATTGATACAACTTGCGAAATCTCTCTCTCTCTCTCTCTCTCTCTCTCTCTCTCGTATCTAGATTCTAACACGATGTATTCAAGATGAGGATTAGGTGGGGTTTTTTTTTGGAATGATCTATTTGAGAGAACTAACTGACCGTTGTTGGTCGGTGGTGTTTATATTATTGGTTGGCTTGGCTTGGCTTTGTAGAGCTTTGAAGTGATGGGTAGTAATGTGAGGAGAGTTGTTAGAAGGGAGCTATTAGACTGCGGTCTGCGTTGAATTAGAAGATCAAGAACTCAAAAACTTGATATCCAATAAAGATAGCGTCAAAAAGTAGTAGTGATAAATAAGTCCACAATTCAGTAAAGTTTATCCAGAAGAGGAAAGGCCATATATATATATATATATCCAAACCAAACCCCACCCCCCCTATCCCCAAACCTGTCGACAACTTAGATTCAACCTCTTCCCCCTCATGAACCCCCTCCACTTCTGAAATTCCTTCCTCCCACCCTCTGAATCTCCCTCCTCAACAACAGGCCACTGCTGTAACCACTCGGGACAAGTCCTTGCCATGACTTTCGGCATGGCATGCCAGCACCATCTCGTCTCGCCACCCATCCATACACAATCTCCGCTTCGGACTCGGAAGATGCATATTTCCATTTCCTTCTCTTTCTCCTCCTCATCCCCGTCCCGCTCATCAACTTCATCACCTCCCAAGCACATCCTCCTCTCCCGAGAAAGAATAAAAAGCCCATCACACCCAAGACTAAAAGACGCTAGACCCCGCTGACATTCCTCCGAGACATCGCGGTGAACAGGCATATAGTCTTTCGGCGAATAGAGTAGCACGACACCTGATTCGGGCGTGAAGGAGTAACTGAATAACGTCGTGACGAGGGATGCGATATCCCCCGGAAAGGGCGTGGGCGTGTGCGCGCTGGTTTTTTCCGAAGCGTAGGCGCGCGTCGTCCAGTCGTATTGGGAACCGAGGGTTAGCCAGCGGAGTTTTTTGGAGAGGAATTGTGTTGTGTTTAGGGGTTGTTTGTGCTGTGAATGGAAATGGGATTGGGAATGGGATGGGGAGGTGGGATCGGTAGGTGGATGGTGGGGAAGCGGGGTCCAGATTTGGTGTTTGGAGTGAGGTGGGTAGCTGAAGAAGGAGTCGTGGGGAGAAGTGGGTGTTGGTGGGGGGAAGGGAATGTTGTAGTCGCTGTGGATGTTGGTTTTGTGGAGGGGGTTGGAGAGGTCGCGGTGGAGGATGGAGTTTAGCATCATGACTTGACATTCGGGTGGGAGGAGGGAGGGATAGATGCGGAGTCCTGTAGGTACCAATCAATCAGCCAGCCGTATGGGGTTTCCCCTTGCGTAGGTAATGTGCTTTTGCTTTACCTGGAAAATCTTTATGTTCGTACACGGTACATGGTGTTGGAAGGGGATCCGAAGGCGGGATATCTTCCAAACAGCAGTTCTTTCCATGGCTCTTGTACGTCTTCCTCGCGGCTTCAATAAGCTCGGATGGGACGCTGTCAACTGCAACCAGCTTCTCCTTTTGCGCATCTGTCAGGCCGCGAGTGAAATCCACGACGTCGAGATCTAGGTCTACTGCCACATCGTCCATGCGTTGATACTTCTTGTACACATTACAGATGGCTTGTGGAGGTATTGCATGTGTATCATGGTCATGATCTTTCTAGAAGCAATTCATCAATTTATATTCTTCGCTTCAAGAAAGCTCGACGGACTTACATTTCTGGAGTCGTCCATGGTCAGGTGACCTCTGGTCCGATTTCGGGACCGGTACAGCGAGGTTGGGGATGTCTTACTAGGCGGGACTGTTCGTTTGAGACCGAATATCCTAGGAACGGTCTCTTTTGGGGGGTTTGGAGCATAGAGTGGTTGTGGGACTTCCTGACGGCAAGGAGGTGAGGGTTCATATATAAATCAAAATTTCCGAATGATGCTCGGAATGCATGAAATAGCCGAGGCGCTAAATTAGCGGGCTATGAACCCCTATCATAGATCGAAGCATGCTCCAATCTGTTGAGGATATGTAGATTAATGTAATATGATGCTTGGGAGGACTAAGTGATTGTAGCGGACGTAGGTATCTAAGACTTGATTCAAGTAATCCTCAATCCTCATCTCTGATCCGTTTTGCTCTTTTCCGGTAACAGTGAAGATCAGTACTTTTGCTAGAAACTAGGAGTGTTGTATTTATTCTCATTTCAGAACTGAAATTAGTCTTTGCTCGCACTTATTCTATCATCACATCTGAGAAAGCCGGCAGGAGAATTAGCTCGTTGCTAGGCTCAGAGAGAGGGGGGTCGATCTACAGTCTTCCTCAAAAACTCTTCTTACAGTCATACAAGTGCAAATGATCTTGTGCCCTCTCCATAAACAGTTGCATGCTGACATCAAAAAGTCCCAGCAGGCAGTAACTCAAGCCTTCAGCACGAGTGGTCTGCCGTCCAGATGCTCAGGATATCTGTTTCAATGAGGGATTGTTTACAAAAGCCATAGACCATTCGTTACCCATTTATCGATACCCTTGACGGCTTGAATATCGTAGCTCAAGTTCCCATTAAGCACCCCTTGGATATCGATTCTTGTCAAGAGAAAAAAAGGGATTGTTAATAAGTGGGTTCTTGCAATATCGAGGTCAATTACTGGGAGAGGTCCGAGAGGGTCGATAGCGACGTAGCGTTGAGAAACTTGCAGCCTACTGTATCGTTTGCCTCATTATACAATAACTCTAGTCATGGATAATTCAAGTTCCAAATCCTTCGGGTTACCAAGATGGCTTTGCGTCCACAACCTACTTCGACTAGACTCAAGACTTTTTACCAACCAAGTGGCACAGGAGCCTTAAGTAAATAGCTCTCTCCTTGAGTCATTGTCTTGGTGTTGATCACATTCGCCGTATTATGTTTCCTTAGGAAAAGACTTTGCATCATCGAAAAGCCCGTGGCCTTGTTGCAATTCCACCGCCAAACTGTTACTTGAGCATGGTGCGAATATGATTGTGGCTGTTCATGAGACAAGTTTAATGCACCGGCCTTACCCTGCGCTGCGGGAGCACAAGGAAATCTTATAATCATGAACTTGCTCTTTGGCTATGGTTTCGATGTCGATGCCGAGGATGTACTCGTAGGAGCTACAGCCCTTTACCGATCGATCAGTAGATATCCACGAGCAAATGGTGCATCTGTCACTAGAACAAGGCGCAAAGCCCAACATTGTAATCGGAACGGGAGCCAGAGAGACCATGGCACGACGCTGCTAATGCCAATAATCTTCCTATTGTGATAGCACAGTTGCATGAAAAGTCTGTAGTTTAAGTTCCAGACAACGACGAGGCTACTGCTCTGTACCGGAGCTTGAACAAGGAATTCGTAGAACTCGCCGTTGAACTTAACAATTGGCCTATTGACCGATGCGTAGACATGAATGTGAAATCATTAAAAAATCTTGTAGGGGTTTATTATCAAAGACTAGAATCATTAGATGGAGCTGGTCAACCTGATAATTCTCAAGGGTATGCGGGGTCTTCTTATCCAAGAGATGCTGTGTCTTGATCCTAGGAACCAGTACGGAAGTTGGCTTCTCCAAGCAGCATCAGGAGCAGCATACACGACAAGGAGATAGAACCGCACTCATCACGCAGATAATTCTGCGTGACAATGTCAACCTCGCCGGGGGCGTTGATAGCTCAGCACTGGCTGCGGCGTGCGATACCACGAATCTAGGCGATGTTGTTGAGAAAACGACATGCGAAAGATACTTGACTAGTTAATCTCGCGATTAATCTTTGTAGACGAGATTGTCCTACCAATTAATTCATTGCGGTATCAATCCCTGGTGACAACAAGACAAAAACCGACGGAAAGGGAAAACCCAAATGAGCGCAAAAATCGATTGGAAGTCTGATAGGAGCGAGCTGATCACTGCTCCAAGATCAGAACGCTTGTTCTCGCCCATCGCCATCGTGAGCTTCGCTATCGCGCGATCTAGCAAAAGAGCCAAACAATCAATCGTAGCTCGAGAATCAATCCCCCGATCGCAAACTTTTCGTCCCAGCAAATTGGTTGTTGGTATCGTTGTTATTTTTGTTGTTGGTGAAGATTATAGCAGCTGTGGCTTACAGTATGCATTCCTCCGTAAAAGTTTTTTTGTTGCATGTCGCACCTCAGCATGAAGTCATCACCATGTCATCAACAGCGTCATAACAGTGCGGGCGTGTGGCGGCCGTGGGGTTTCTGCCTTTGAAGAAGGCAGAACAAGGATTACAGTATCGAACGGAGCGGCCGCGGGCATCACGTTTTCTCGCGACTGATCGGCGCGAGATTTCTTGTTGTTGTGCTGTGCGCTTCATAATGAGTCTACTAAAGGCAAGGTGGGCAGGGAGCCGGGGGTTGTTGCAGCTTGAGGTCTAATCCCAGGCCGGAAAGGAAAGCCGTGCTTGTCCGAGAATAATAATGGTTGCTATGGATACGAAATGGGGTCCCCGTATCATGTGGGACGGAGACGGGAACGGGATTGGACTGGGCCTCGGTGGTGGCAGATGGTACAGTGCTTGCCCGTGGCCTGTGATGATGGATCACGATTTGTATTTGAGTTGAAAGTTATCATTGAAAAGGATTCGGAAATTTGAAAAGAGGGAGATACATTGCTTCTCGGAACTATGGTTTGAAAAGGCGGCGAAGCAGTTGTATTGGAGAGGTTGGGCTACTACTGCAGGCACATGTAAAGGGTAAAAAAAAGTCAAACAAGAGTGATGCTTGCGTACTTCATAGTAGAAAAGCCTCTGTCCAATAAATGTTATCCACGAATGGCTGACGCAGGCGAGGACATGGAAGATCCATTGCGCGTTGTCAAGGCTGAGCTGAAAATTTCCGAATGCGATTGATCGTGTTGGGAGCTTTGCATTTCGTGAGGCTGTTTGGCTGCATACCTTCGTACATGTATGCGATGCTATGATGCTATGCGGGTGGTGGACAGTGCAGAGTGCAGCATTGAGGTGGGATTGGGGATGGGGATGATCCGTTCCCAACCTCCTAGGATAGAGATGGAGGTTGAAGATGCAATGCAGATTTGGTATGGTTGTGTGAATTGCTGTTTCTCGATGCAAGCTTCTCCACACCTCCATAAAGTGTAATGAGTGAGATGTTTACAAAGTATGATCATGATCTTGTGTTACTGCAAGACAGGCCGCAACTGGTTCAAGTTCGAGAGGACGAGATCTGGTCCTCTGGATGTATATCTCCCCATTTCTTACTAACAGCATTGAGAAAAAAAGACGCAATTCTAGCAAACTACTGCAAGTAAGCAGATCTCCCTCCCCGCACCTAATTACGAGTCACAAAGCTCAAACCTCGTGAGGCCCTGTTTGATAAAAGTCCGGATGTCCGTACAGTCAGTCGAAGAGAGGGATAGAACATGATCTGATTGGAGGTACAAGCTGCGGACCAGAGCTCGTCGTGTCCCCTTTCCCGTCTTCGAAAGTTCACCGCGGATCGAATCTCAAGATACATGTATTGTATCCAATCAATCATGAGGATGCTGCAGATGTCCAATACCGTAAATGGAGAGGATACTTTTTTAGATGGCGATGCTTCATGATATGCTTCGTGATATGGCTGGCCAACCACCTCCTGTATGACGTGTTATTGGGTAATGTATCCTCTCTAGCAGCTCAAGACTCCACCGCCTGCAATCCACAAGCACTTGCTTTATATCCGAGAAAGATAATTGAGCATACATGTACATGTAACGTAGGTACAACTGTATTCATCCAAGAAGATGAAGAAGAAGAAAAACATAAATCTCTTTCATCAATGAGCTTGAGCTTGGACCAGTCCATCTCACATGTTCCTTTGACTGAAACCGTATTAGCTTCCTTTTACCGCCTTAACCTAACCCGATCCACTCATTTTTTAGTGCGTAAACAAGAACATCAACACGGAGCACAACAGAACCCCCGGTGCTCAAAAAGCGAGACCTTCCATTCCTCCACACCTTAAAACCATCCTTCTTCTTCCACATTCCAATCAGCCCTGTACCCATCCATCCACTTCATCAAAAACCTCACTTTCAACTCCAATCCATCACATCCCCTAATCCCCATCGAAAGACAGAGTAAAGAAGCGTTTCACGCGCTCTCTTCCCCCTTCTTTCACCAGAAGCAAGAGTCCCCTTCTTGTCTTCCTTTCGCTCACGTCGAAAGGCATTCGAGAAGAGTTCTCGCCCTGAAAGCTCGTCAACCTGGACTTTGACGCCCGAGTCCCGATCCCCTTCAGCGTCTTCCCATCGTCGTACCGGAGCGACGACGTGGCAACAACCTCTCAGACTCACGTCGAGGGTGAAATCAAATTACCACAAGAGCAGCGTGTCGGACGGGAAGGACAATACTCTTCTTTCTCCTCCTCAGAGACCCATCTCCCTCCCCGTAACGAGCAGTTCAAAGAAGAGATCCACATCCATCGCGAAGAGGAGCATCAACACCGTCCGAGCCGCAGAGAAGATATCTATATCCACGACGAGAGAAGGTACGTCAATTGATTTCATTTCTCCTATTTCCCCCCGTTCGGGTGCTATGTTTGTTGTTCGTGCATCTACGAGCCCATCTACACAGCCCGATTTTCGCTGCGTGGCAACCAGTCGAACTCTACAACGACGAGATCCACCTGTCCTCGTGTCCCCCAAGCCAAGTCTTCATCTTTAGCATTGGTCAGATTGCGCGTCCAAGCGCCTGATTATTTACATGGGCCCTGGGGAATCCGTCTTGATTCGTTTCTTCAGCGCCTTTTCTTTTTCTCGTTTGTTGACACAGTAACCCTTCACCGATATCTTCTATCGACTCTGTTCTAACTTCTTCTCATCTCAGACCAATCAAGCACACTTCAACTCATCTCGACATCGAACTCCCTCACCGCAGACATCATCATCACCACGATACCACTGTCCACATCGAAGGCCCTCAACGTCGTCGATACGAAGGTACCCAGATAGACATCGCCGAGCGTGAATATCGTTCCCGCTTCCAGCCAAGCTACCGTGAGGAAGTCCGTGTTGGTTCTACCATAGACCCTCCCCGTTTCCAACCTTCCTCATACCAAGAGGAAGCTCGTGTCGGTGGTACAACTATCGACCCACCTCGGTTCCAGAGCCAACAACCACAAAGAGACCAAGTCCGCTTCACTGAAGAGACCGTCGACCCTACTCGTTTCCAACAACCTCAACGCTCTCACGTCCACGTCACCGAAGAGACCGTAGAAGCTCCCCGAGTCAAATCAAACAAAATGGGTTACTACGATGAAGATGGTAAGTCAATCTCTCAGTACTCACATCCCTAACCTAAACGTCCACCAGGTCACTACCACTCCTTCAGACATGGTCTTCACAAGGCTGCTGACCGTGTCTTGGGACGTCATCACCATCATCATCACCACACCCATGTTGATCGGGAAGAGATTGACATTACCATAGGTGGCAGCCGCGCCGGATCTGCACCTGCACAAGCATCTGCCCCTGAGCCCGCCTATACCCCCAACACCGTTACCATCCCATGCCACCACATCCGCCTCGGTGATCTGTTGATCCTCCAAGGTCGTCCTTGCCAAGTCATCCGCATCACCACCTCCTCTGCCACTGGCCAGCACAGATACTTGGGTGTTGATCTCTTCACCAAGCAATTGCATGAAGAGTCCTCATTCATCTCCAACCCAAGCCCAAGTGTCGTCGTCCAGACCATGCTCGGCCCTATCTTCAAGCAGTACCGTGTTCTCGACCTCCAAGACGGAACCGGTAAGTCCTCTCCAAGCTCGTTTCCCCCATCATCCGCTAATTCTTCCTAGTTGTTGCCATGACTGAGACTGGTGATGTCAAGCAATCTTTGCCTGTCATCGACCAATCCAGCCTCTGGACCCGTCTCACCGAGGCCTTCGAGACCGGCCGTGGCAGCGTCCGTGTTCTTGTCATCAGCGACCACGGCCGTGAGCTCGCGGTCGACATGAAGACCATCCACGGTTCTCGTCTATAAATTTCCTCATTGTCCTTACATAGCGTGAAGTTTAATCTTCTTTCATAAGTGGCGATCTGGATACATACCGTGGGACGGAAATCAAATTGTCTAAGGGAGAAAATGGGCTTGGAGTTGCATAATGATGGGTGATTCGCTGGATGGACTTTGATCTCTCCCATATGGAACCTCGTACCGCACCCGACAATCTACTTCTTGGTCAACGGATCCTACTCCCGTGGTTGATTAGTTGACTTTGAGGAGAAGTTCTGAGGGCAAAGTTGGGTGTTACTTTGGATTTTGTATGTGTAGATAGGAAGGGTAAATAAGAATGAAAGCTGCGTTGAATCAGAACAATTCGCGGTTTTCCGTTTGTGTGCTGACATCTTTTCTTCGTTTGTGACTGGTACTGTATTGATTTGCTACCCTCAAGTCCTTTGTCTAGTTTATCGACTTTCCTCTACACCCTCATCTTACCCTGATCTTTCTTTCAACATTCCATACACTCACTACACATCCATCTTCCAATCCCAAACGCCAATCTTCTTTCTTTCTTCCTTCCCCTCCACCAAACCACCAAACAACCAAACCACTAAATCAAAAATCCAACCAATCCAACCATCCATCCATCCATCCACCCATCCGTACCTTTATTTCTATTTCCATTCCAACCCACCAGCTGTAGCAACTTACTTACGCTCTTCTAACTAGCAGCTTATATTATATTTTACGAAAAAGTGAGAAAAGAAGAAGAAGGGGGGGAGGGGAGGGGGGTTAATTATGATATATGTTGTCATTGTGGTTCGATTCGGAGAAATGGAATGGGAATGGGAGGAGGGGAGGAGAGGAGGGAGGAGGGAGGGGGGGAGGGGGGGAGGGGGGTTATTGTTTATGGAGATGGGAGATGGAGGAAGGAAGAAGAAGATGAAGGGGAAGGGGAAGGTGTTTAATATATGGTGAGAATACTAAGATAAGAAAGAAAGTATATGTTTTAATTTAGTATTGGGATATCTACTGGGTAGATAGGTTAGAAGGTAGATTAATATCTCTCTCTTCCTACGAGATTCAAACTATTTAAAATAGCCTTTGATAAGGAATAGCAGATATTGTATGAAGCCCTCAAGTAAGTATTAACAAAGCCAAAGCCTTGAGGAAACTACTGATGCCTAGGTATGTATATATGTACATATTTGGATTTCCTTTTTTCTTCTCTTTCCTCGGCAAAGGAGGGGAGAGAAGGGAAGGGAAGAAAAATTGCGTTGAATTTTCTCTTGCTGTCATCTGATGAGGTATTTTGTTATTTGTTCTAGGTGTGTAAACGAGCATAAATATAAAAATAACCTAGATACATAAGCGCACGAATCAAAAACGTGTGTACGAAGATCACTTTGATGGATATGGTACTCGATAGTTGGAGTGTTTGTGTTCTTGTGAGTCGTGCGTGGCGAGTGGGCAGATTACTTTTTAACAAAGTTGCTACTTTCGTTGTGGTACTATATATAAAGTGAATTTGTGACAATTTTCTGAAGTTTCTACATAAGTAACATAACTTCAACTTAACGTAAGAATGAATTAATCATGCTTTGAAGCAAGAAGTCTGTTTGGATGATTGGATCAGGAGGGATCATATTACTATGAGCGCTAGCTATAGCATCCTTTCCTGTACATATATAAAAAGCAGCTTTTATTCCCTCTCCATAGATAGAAGATCTGTATCAATTGTCCTTACATGGTAGCAATTCATTGCTTGTATCCAGGTTTCTTGAAGAACTCAGCTACACCTGGTCTTGATCTCGTCCTTTACATATCCAGGCTCCAGCTGAAGATATTTCCTTGCGGTACTTGAGTAATATATTTTTCATTTTTAAACCTCTTGATTGTCATTATAAAGCTATACATCTACCACTGTCATCTCATATTATATTGTCATTTCCCATCTTTTTTATCCTCAAGTTGCCTGTGATCCCTAGCGCAGAAATACAGAATCATAAGAAGAGATATACCGTATATTATTATTACACCCTGATGACATTGCTTTTCAAGAAAAGAAAAGAAAAGAAAAGAAAAGAAAAAGAATATGTGGTGCAGGGTTCAGATAGTATAAAGTACGGTAAAAGGTATATACGACGTCAGAGAGAGCCTATATATAGGTGCATGAGTGAGGTTTTGGTTAGGATGGGCTCGTTGATACCATAGAGTATTTGATATAGTAAGGTGCAAAAGACATCACACTTCATTCTACTCTCAAGTGTCGTACTGTATTTGGCCTGCTCACTTGAGCATACGTAGCTGTTTAAAGGATAAGACACAGGAAATGAAGATATAAATCACGTATAAGTTTGAGACTGTTGGCGTCAAAACAGTTGTTGCCTAATTTGTCTTGAGACCCACATTCAACCTTGATGGTCTAGGCTAAACCAATTGAAGAAGGACCCTGCGAGCCCTCCTGCCCGCGTCGCGATAAGCCTAGGCTGACTGGCTATATCCCGCATTCCCCAACCTCTTCTCTCCATCACTTACTCACCCTCTACATACAATTCAGCACCCTTCCTCACATCAAAGGCTTCGAATATCGTCCAGATGGGTGCCAACCAGTCCAAAACACCTCTTCTAAACGAGAAGCTCGTTATCGAGCGGCTCAGAGCCATGGAGGTCAAGGATCAGCTCGATGACTACGTTCAGGTTGATGAGAAGGCCTTTTCCGAATCCTCCAAGTCTAAATCCAGAGCACTGTGGACTGAAGTATCTGTTTCTGAGGTGGGCCAATGGGAACATGAGCTTTTGCAACACCCAAAAAACAGGTGCTTTTACCCCATCTGATAGCAGAGTCGTGACTAAGATATTTACTTCCAGACTTGCTCTCTCTGCCTTGAGCGCCGCGGACCCGAAGACTGTGTTGATGTCTCGCTCTACGATGATCAAGGACCAACAGATCTTCAACATCAAGATTCCCTTCGAAGGAGCTCCTATTACAAACCAGAGACAATCGGGACGGTGCTGGCTGTTTGCATCCACAAACGTCTTCCGAGTTGCCCTCATGAAGCGCCATAACCTCGACAAATTCGAACTTTCTCAAGCATACCTATTCTTCTATGATAAGCTCGAGAAGGCAAACTTCTTCCTTGAACAAATTCTCGACACGGCAGGCGATGACCTCGATACTCGAACCGTTCAAACATTACTACAAAGTCCAGTTTCAGATGGAGGACAGTGGGATATGGTGTACAACTTGGTCCATAAATGTAAGTACTAGGGGGCTCATTTTACTATCATAAGATGCCTTATCGACTTCCTGAGGGAGTATTAATCAAGCAACTACTAATTCTTTTGATTTAGACGGTCTTGTTCCGCAAGTCTTGTATCCGGACTCCTTTAATGCGAAATCCACCAGTGCTATCAACAGCTTGATCACCACAAAGCTCCGAGAGGATGCTCTATATCTGCGAGCCTTTGCGACATCTGGAACAAAGTCCTCCAAGGATATTACGGCTGTTAAGGAGAAGATGATGCGTGAGATTCACCTCATTCTGACCCTGACACTCGGCCCTCCACCTTCTCCAGCGGAGGAATTTACATGGAACTATCTGGACAAACAGGGTGTTGCACATGAAGTCAAGACAACTCCAGTCGCCTTTTCGAAGGAACTTTCGTCTCCAAAGTCAATCCGTCTCACGAACTCTACTGTTCATGACATGTTTTCCTTAGTCAATGATCCAAGAAACGAGTATAATTCTCTTCTCACAGTCAGTAGACTTGGGAATATCGTTGGTGGTCGCGGCATCACATATGTCAATGTTTCAATGGATATATTAAAGGAGGCTTGTATCAAGATGTTGCAAGCAGGTCTCCCCATCTTCTTTGGCTCTGATGTCGGTAAATACTCCAACTCATCTTCAGGAATCATGGACACCTCCCTGATTGACTACGAACTTGGCTTCAACGTGCGACTCGGAATGTCCAAGGCACAGAGATTGATGGCTGGAGAGAGTTCCATGACACACGCCATGGTTCTGACTGCCGTGCACGTCGAGGAGGGTAAGAGTGTGAGATGGAGAGTTCAGAACAGCTGGGGTGAGGGTGCTGGTACTGATGGCTGGTTCGTGATGAGTGACAAGTGGATGGATGAGTTTGTCTACCAAGCGGTGGTGGAGCCACGATTTGTGAGCAAGGAGACCAGAGAGATCCTGAACTCCGAGCCGAAGGTTCTCCCTCTTTGGGATCCTATGGGGGCTCTGGCTTAGATACCATGATGGGAGAAATAGGAGGAGGAATTTGCGGAATTTCATGATGATAACGGGATTTGAATATGGAGTGGCGTTTTATGAATATCCTTTCAGTAGTTGGGCGGACTATTTGACATTTTACGGCATTTCTTGCTATTGGAATGCTGTCCGAATGCTTGAATTATTTATTCCACAATCGCATTTGTACATGGGCGTAAGTGACAGAGCCTCTGGTTGATAAGTTGATACAGTTAAACCTATCATCTCCGGTTTGCCATAGTCGAAAGTGATCGCATGATGGTCCAAAAATGTAGACTTGGAATTGATACGAATCAGACTTCTGCATAGTCTTCCTATACAGGCAATGAGTAAAACGCCGCCACTGGCTTTGGCTGGTCTTTGAACTTCACGACCAATAATACGTGAATTGCTTCATACCCATCATTTCATCACCAAAAGATCCAGCTTCCCCCTCTCCTCCAGCCCCAGCACACACAATGAGCGGGAGAAAATGATCTTCACCTCCAATAGGATGAGCTTCAGTTGCCCCAACCCAGCCCCTCCAACCCTCTAAATTCCTGCCTCTTTCCTCCTCATCCTTGATTTTAATCGTCTTCGTCAACAAATCACTAAACTCCCTATTCCTATTCCGAAACCCCCTATCATCCGCCTGCCCAGAGAACATCGCTCGAAGATTATGCATCGTCGGCAACCCGCTCCCAACAATAGCCACCCCCGAGTCCCTCAGCCTCGCCAATGCACGGCCCATAGCGAAATGCTGTGCCGGCGACGCCGACCTCAAGACCGAGAGCTGCACAATGGGGATATCGGCCTTGGGATGAATCAGCAACATGGGCACGAAAACACCATGATCCCACCCCCTCTTCTCATCCATCTCCGGCTCGAAGCCAGCCTCCTTCAGAAGGCCAAACACCTCCGCCGCAACCTGCGGGCTGCCGGGAGCGGGATACTGCAACGTGTAGGCCTTGCGCGGGAAGCCGCCGTAGTCGTATAGCATGCTGTGCGTTGGACCGTTGCTGATGGTCGGCACCCGCTGGATCCAGTGCGCGGTCACGAGGACGATGGCACGTGGTGCGTTGGGAGTGTTCAGGTTGAGGATTTTGGGGACGCGCTCGCGCATCGATTTGATGAGTTCTCGGTGGCCTGGGTCGTTGAGGACAGGCATTGGGCCGCCGCCGTGGCAGACGGCGATGACGGAGGCGCGGGCAGAGGTGGACATGTTTGTGTATGTATTAATGTTGTGTTG
Organism: Ploettnerulaceae sp. D365; assembly: GCA_003988805.1. Classification (NCBI taxonomy): domain Eukaryota; kingdom Fungi; phylum Ascomycota; class Leotiomycetes; order Helotiales; family Ploettnerulaceae; species Ploettnerulaceae sp. D365. The sequence goes on along the minus strand of QYAL01000037.1, from coordinate 68,329 downwards.
TATTTGTTCGAACTACCATAGAACGAGGTTGCTTGGCTACTAAGGTGGGGGGTGGATGAGGAGTTATCTGGATATTAGCCAAGGCTTGTTAGTTCCTATTTGAGATTTTGCATGGCGGGCTTCCTTGAAATATAAGCTCTTTCAAAGGTAGTCTTTCTGTTTGGCGTACGTGAGGTTGGGTGCTTCCATCACTTGATGTTGTTGAATCGGTCATGCTTCTGTAATGCTCAGAGGCGAGTTGACTAAGCGATGCGGAACGGATTTCAGGTGGGAGCCGGACTTGCGGGATATTGAAAAGGCCGAAAAAGTATGAAGGTGTTTGAATTACTAACTAGACGGAATTGCTCACGGAATCACAGTGGTTAACAGACTATTAAGCCAATGATCATTTCAAAAATAACAGAGCACTTCCGAGCGCGAGAAGTTCACTTCTTGTCCGGCACAACCTCGCCGTCGCTTCTTTTGCTATTTTCCCTCCTTTTTGAATATTTTTCTCTCAAAGGGGGATTTAGCTGTTGATATTTTTTTTGGCAACTCGTTATGATTTTCGTGTTATCACTACATGATGGGATGAGAGTTGGTATTGGGACAGTAGAATATCGGAGACCAGCTTCTCACTAAAAGCTCGATGACTTCAAAAATTTCAACGATGTTTTCTGGTAACATATCGTGGTGATCTATGACCATTCAATATCTCTCTCATCTACGCAAAAGACAGCATGTTTATTAGGCAAGTATCTCGACCCGGACAGGTCACATAGGGAAAAGATAAGTGTCAGTTTAGTAAACTGGGTTTACTCACTACCCTCCAAGGGCCAATCCTTGGTGAATGCAACTTTTCAAAGTGACTTTTTGTTGCTATGGGGGAACTTATATCGTTATATATCAACGAGATTCCGCCATCTTCATTTTCTATCCCAAGCTATTCGCATCGCATTCCATGTCCTCACGCACCGACTGCGAAACAGAAGCGACGATCGAAAAGGGGCAATACTCGCTAAGCGCACCGCCAAGCAGTTTACGCTTCAGCCATGTTTCGTCGTTTCGCTTCGTTTCGAGCTACCCCACGACGCAGAAGGTTTGATCGCCTCAAGATCGCCAACTTCTTGTGGAGAGAAGCACGTATTTGTCTTGTGTGTTTTGTCTTTTCTTTTCGTGGGACTCCATTCTTCATGCGAGCTATTATTTCTTCGAGCTTGGCATTGCTTGAATGGCCGAGGGCGATCGTACTGCGGATTACGACGATCGAAGGCGATCGAGTGGACCTTCATTCTGGGAGGCTTGAAATTTTGGATATCTGTAAGAGATTTTTGTAACTTTGCGTTATTGCATCCTCTATCTAAATAGGGATTTCGAGGGTTTGGGTAAGCTTATCCAACTTACGTCTATAATCATAGCGTCAATTGACCCCAAGTTCCCAATAAGGAAAAAGAATAACGGCCATGAAAACGGGTTTCTATTTTCTCTGAGGCATGATCTACTGGGATCCCCGGTCAACAGTAGTTAGGAGGCTTTACAATACTTGGACCTCACGTTTGATCGCTTTGTTTGATCCCATGTTTCGACCCAACTTCGCCTCAAACTACGAAATACAGACCGCTGTCACCTAAGATCCAAACTTGCTAAGCTACCACACAGAATTACGAACACACACCGAGCGACTTCTAGCAAGGGTTGTTAGTTTGTAGTTTGTTTTGAAAGGTCAAACTTCAAAATCCTCACACCTGGTCTATGACCAATCACGTTGTTGGTATTTTTCCAGAAAAGCTTCGGATCAAGCTTTCGTCATTTTCTCCACACGGCAAATATCCTAGTCTAAGATTACGGAATGTCAAAGCTGTTAGCCTTCCACATCCGGTCCTCGCCCGGTCTCATCAGACTCTTTCGAGGCGAAACAGGCCTGTTGATCAGATGTTGCCATCATGAAATCACACGTGTGGAGTATTTTCGACTCCGGGTCGAATTGCTTGTTTTGAGACTCACTACAAAAAAGACATACATAAGTGTGATTGTGTCCGCAAACCAAACTTCTTCTTCATCGTCCGGCACGTTCTTCATTTCTCTACGTCATTATTCTATTCTACAGCAGGTCTGATATCTATTGACTTTTTCAAGCCTCGGCTCTAATTTATCCATCGACTATCTTAACGCTACATCTTAAAGACAATTCTTCCCAAACCGCCATCATGCAGTTCAACCTTCCAACCACCTCCCTCATCATCCTCATATCCGCTATCCTCTCAGTACACACGTCTCCTGTTCCTCATAACGATGTAGCCCTCCTCGAGCGTGCTGAGAGCGCTGCATGGACAAGAGATATTGAGTTGGAGCGCAGACAACGAGGAGGTGGAGCTGGTGGAGCTGGTGGAAATGGCGGAGTAAGTACCACAACCGATGCAAGAAACGGACATGTACTAAGTAAGACAGGCTGGCCGTGGAGGCGCTGGTGCAAATGGAGCTGGTGTGAGTATTTCTAGGGTGAAAATTGCCCTTCTGAAATTTACTCATTCAATGAAATAGGCAAACGCCGCGAGCAATAACAACAACAACGCCGCTAACAATAATGCCGCCAACAATAATGCTGCCAACAATAATGCTGCAAACAATAACGCCGCAAATAACAATGCTGCTACGAACAATGCTGCCACGAATAATGCTGCTAATGCAAAGGTATGGCCTTGTCTATCCACGGTACAACCCAACAAGGATGCTAATATCCAAGTAGGCTGCGAACGCTGCGACTACTGCGACTGCTGTACGTGACCTTCCATAAATCGATGGATTGATTCACACTCAATCTGTTGCTGGATTAGTCTGCGCTCATCTACATAAGATACTGACAGAAGGCAGACTACCGGGAAGGGTGCTGGAAAGGGTGCAAAGGCCGCTGCCGTAAGCATAAAACCCACTGTTTTCCATCTAAATATACCGAATACTGACTTTTCTTCTCTTGTAGAAAGCTTCTGCTGCTGTAAGATATTTCTCTCCTCAAAGAATCCTTCGCGCATACGTCCACATTCTATCTATATCATAAGATGATAGGAGAAATATGGCTCTCTTTTCCTTGGAGCGAGCTGTGTGGTGACCAGCCTCATATGGCAGAACTGCACGAATACTCACCCGACATCTCGTTACCATAGACACAGTTTCGTATTTTTGCTAACTCGTGTCCTCAATAGTCCGCTGCTACCGCGTCTTCAAGCACTGTAAGAATCCAATTACATTTTCTCATTCTATTTAGTATTTACCATGCCAAAATTGGCTTGATATACCCTTTCAGACCCAATAGATAAAACACAGTGCTGACTATAGTCTCTATTCAGGCTGCTGCTGCTGCTGTAAACGTTGTAAGAACCCCTCCTATCTCCTTGATATTCGGAACCAATTACGCTGTCCAATATTTTCCTACGGAAAAAGATGCCGACGTACCCTTAAGAGAAGAGACATTTGGCTAATACTTCTTTCTTTCCAGGCCGCAACTGCTGCAACTGGTACTACGACGAGTGGAAAAGGTTCTGGAAAAGGCGCAAAAGCTGTAAGTCTATTCTATATACTTACAATCTCTCACTGCTGTTCCATCGCGATTCGTGCAATCAATCCTGGCCCTATGTCGAACCCCAATAAGAAAGAACAAAGGGCTAATTTCTAATCTTGAACAGGCTGCTAAGGCTTCAAAGGCTTCTGTAAGTTACATCCAACGATAAAACCAGTGAAGTGTCCGGATCTCCCACGTGATACGCTGCACAAACGAGATTGGAATTCAAAGCGCTGCAGGCAACATTTCTTTTTTCTTCACGAGAGATTACTAACAAAAAAATTCAGGCTGCCTCCGCTGCTGCTGCTACCGCGACATCCTCCTCAACAGTGGCTGCTGATCCAGCTCAGGTCGCAGCAGATGCTGCTTTGGCGAGTAGTCAGGTATGACCATCCCCCTCCCCTTTCCCCTCACCCCCTAGCCCCTTTACCCCTTTCTTCTCGCTTAACATAAACTAACGAGGTTGGACGACACGACAGGCACTCTCCAACTCCCTTCAACCAGCTGCAGCATAAGCATATGATTTTCCTTTCATTTCGCATGCCAGATAGAATAACATGAATGCATGCTGTTTATTGAATCGATGATAAGTTTGAAGACTGGGTAGGATGTGGGGAAAAAAAGCGAAAATTGGAGAATTTTTGGGGGGTTTTCAATGGCGGGTTTGAAAGTTTGTTTGGGAAGAATTAGCATATAGAAGGGTGGAAATGATATATATGGGGTTTGGAGGGATTGTTTTTCTCGTGGTTCTCTCGATCGGGAGCTTTCATGTGATTATGTATGCTTACGGCTGTTGGGAGATGAATCGTTCTGGAAATCTCGGATGATGTGATGCTGAGGAATACGTATATATGCTGTGTTTTTTGGAGGGGAAGAGCAGGGGATTTGATCTTGAATCTTCGGACTATCCGACTGTGAGTAACTTTGTACGTATATCGTCAAGATAGACTTTGATTGCGCAAATGTTAAGAGACAAATAGATATCCTACCAGAGTTTATGATCGATGATATGTATCACTGATCACGGTGGAACAGGAACATCAAGCATGGAGCTTCTAATTCCTTGTTACCTTCCCCTCCATTCCCCTTATCCTCTTGGGCGTCAAGCATCAGGAGTAAAGAAGAGCGCGAAGTGTTGAAACTTAACGTCATTTGGCAGCTTGCAGCTTGCGGGCGGATCTGGAGTCAATTGATGCTCTTAGATGCAACTAACTTGCTACACATTAGGCGCAGCTTCTTAAAAAGCTGTTTGCCTTCCTGTACGGGCTGACCACGGGGACGTGATTCATCCGATTTCTTGTTTAGCTCGCTCAACAAATCGGCCTCAGGGTTACATAAATACCCCTCCGATTTCTCCGCACAACTTGAATTTTCCTACTACCTTTCAACATTGGACTTCGGTTTCTAATCATCCACCTGTTGTGTTTTCCTTCATAGCACCTCTCTTTTCCATCCAAGATCGAACATCTTCTTCACCTAGTCTTCCGATCTCTCAGAAACCTTTCAACTCGCTCTACAACTCCCCACAACTCTCCACAGATCTGGTAAGTTGCTACTCCTTTCTCGCATACCTACCTGCATCAATCGTCTCGGAGCAGGAAGGTACTACTTACTGTGACTCTCACTTATCCATAACTAACGCGATTTCTGTCTTTCAAAGTGCCATCGGCTCAGATCGAGTGATATTCTCTACGAACGACGAGCGCACCCTGAACACCCTGGGCACCCGTCATCATGGCTCGCAATCGACGATCAAGGAACCGCAGAGTATGTCTAAATCTACTACGTGTACCTCGCCATTGCCGCGAGATCACGATCTCAAACATGATATGATGCTAACTAGTCTTCAAAGGAGAAACGAGAGACTGCAGAGGTAAATCCCGAGCCCGCCATTGAACAAGAGCCCGAGCCATCGTCAAGGCCCGCGGCCCGTAGCAGGAGGGGAAGAAAGGCTCGCATGCGAAAGCGTGCTGCCGCTGCTACTTCTCAACCGCTTCCTCCTTCTGGACCACGCGCGCTACGAGCTGAATCAAGTGCTGCTACTGAAAGTCTCTCCCACTCTTCAATGTTTCAAAGCCTTTCTTTCAGACCAAAGGTTCCTGCAAAGACACAGCCTCCTCCCAAGTCACTTGCCCCTGCCTCGAAATCGCGCCCACTTGAGCTCTTGAGTACCACCCAAGAAGAACCCAAGAACCTGAGAACGGATCAAGGACTAGATCACGCTCATCATGCGGGTACGAAGCATGATGCAAAGGAGACGTCGAGTCCTGATGTGGATATGGATGATGACTTTGGTATGTACAACTCTCTGTATACTTGCGAACTTCAAGATCGATACTGGTTTATGCTATATACTACATACTGACTGTGAGGAACATATAGATGGAGAACAATTCCTCAACGCCTTGATCCAGAAATGCGATGACTGGCGGCTCAACAAGGCGGAGTAACTGGTCAGGAGGGGACTGGTGAGGAGGTGCACGTGAACGAACCAATATCTCATTGTAAGGACTCTCACGAGTGCTATGAGTGAAGAAATTGAGCACGTTTGTGCATATTGTAAGATAGATGAAGTGTGACTTTGACGATGGCAGGAGGGAAGTCAGAGCAGTGGCGAAAAGGTGTAACTTGCAAGCACTCCAAAGCATAGATTTCCATAGCTTTCTATGAAATCAAGCAAGTGACGAGCTACACGCTTTCTAAACAAACCCAGCATCGATCTTGGTTTATATCGTCTGTTGATATTTGCGTTCAGTGCCAATGATGTGTATATATGTGACATGGTGTAGATATTTCTAGGGCTTAACTGTCTAACATACTGCAGATCTAGGCTTTTGTTAAAACTGCAGACTGCAAATCAAGAGAATGATCCTCGCATACATCTATCTGTCTCACAGAGAAAGACTTCCAAGGAGCCCCTGTTAACAGTCTATAGGGAATCCTCAATATCAGGCGTCGACACTAGTCCACGCTGGCACGCTGCTGCATTGATTGTACTCTGGATTTGCCACTCTCCCCATGTCTTTTAACATATCATAAACCGGAACCAATAAAGTTTCTAGTATAAAATCGATATCAGATTTATCATTTTCTTTTTAGAAATACTTCACGCCAGGCAAAATTGTTGGAAGGTACCGTAAGGCTTAAGCCGTTGCTCTCTGTACGCCTACATGATATAAACAGCTTACCGTTAAACTTTGATTATATTGTGAAAATATCTACCAAAGAATTCCCAGCTCATCGAAGCCCAAGCCCAAGTGACACAGATGTGAACCCCTAATTGAGGCCCAACCGCCCTTGGGGAAAAGAAGAAAAGAAAAGAAATAAGGCAGTAAATAAAAGCTACTACCCTATCAAATTGAAACTTCAAATTCGATCGTCGCTACGACTTCTACAGCCTTAAATTGTCGATCCGTAGGAACAATTGGGCAAAAAAAACCCTCTTCTCTTCTGCTGTGGGTAGGATCATCCTTGCCCAACTGTGGGGATTGGGAAACAGATCGACGCCATTTTTTCTGGCTGCCCAAACTGTAGATTAATTAATTAATGGAATGGCGCGATGCTCGCAGGTTTACAGTATTAATCTCAGGAGTGCGAGCTGGTCGGTGAGGGAGGGACTATAGTAAAGTGTAACCGGTGTGAGGCTGTTGACGGTGTTGTTTTTCTGATAGCTGGGGAAGACCTGGTATGGGTGGGTATGAAGGCTGGAAAGGTGTGTTTTAGTTGGGAAGTAAAAGAGGGTGTCGTCGTAGGGAATTTCAAGATAAAATCTTGTGTAAGATGCATCCTTTGACAATTTTTATTTACTTACTCCTTACTCCTTGGGAATGGAAGGGGATGTGATGATACGGTATCACGGGACTTTCATGTGACCTTCGACCAAGTCATCTTTCCCGAAAGCAAGCAAGCAATGCGAACGGGTTCGTTGTAAGTAAGGATTCGCCGAGTATCCTGGCAAGGCTGTTGTCCCTCCCAGATGGTCCTTGGGCCGAATGAAAGACAGCCAGGTGACACTTGTTAGACTGCACGCGGTACGACGATCGAATTAGGCCGCGGACAGGAGGAAAGCCGGGTTTCTGCAGTGCGCAAGCGTGAACTGAAGGGATAGCCAGCCCGACAGCATGTCTCCGGAATGGGTATAAAAAGAGGAGAAGTGATATGTAGAAGCGATGGAAAGCGATGGATTAGAGACGTGGACATGGTTTTTTTTAGGAGATATTAAATTAAGCTTTGGGGATAAATTCTAATGTGGAGGAGTTGGGCTGTGGTGGAGAAAGAGAAGAGAAGAGAAGAAAATAAAGTAATAGTCGACCGACTACTGTATTACTGTATTATTATTATATATGATGAAATTATTCAGGGATGGGGTTATGTAAACAAAAATAGGCGGGCAAGGAAGAGTCTCAAATGACGTTGGGGGACAAGGGGGATGTACGAGTCCGGACTTGAAGGCGTAGGCATGGCCATCACCGAATCCGTTGCTGCTTGCTTTGTTACTGTACTATCTCCTTCATGCCAGCATTCCTCGAGGATCCTCGAGCCTTACTACTGATTGTACAGTATCCATAGATTTGGTTTGTTTTGTTCCTCCTGACAACCGCACTACTTACTGTACTCCACGCACCACCACACCCAAAAACTTTCCTTCCTCCATTCCTTGCATCATCTGGCCTTGCGCTGGCCAACTCTTCTCTCCTCCGTCTCGCTCTTGCTTATATGCCAGCCATGCGATAAACATAAACATCACCATTCATATTCGAACAGAAGGAAGTCGATCGAACGGATAGCTGCTGCGAACCAGTCTGCAGCCTTCCCGTAGCTCATATATTGTACAAGTAGTATCACCTCATCCGCGGGGTCAACTCCAGGCATCAACGCCACGGGCATCCTCCAACCGCAGTATTCCCATTCCCAGCTACACGACCCAACATCATTTGTACGATTGGCAGCCCTAGTAGCGATCACTTGCATTGCATTCGGGAGGAAAGTTTGTATGTGTGCATATTCACTGCATCTCAAATGTGGCCTTGTGTTTTCTACCCGTTTCGAGTCCACGGCATTGCTTGCTGACATCTTCTGACTACTGTAGCAAAACTTCACTTTGCATATCTTCACGTGCGACTGCAGACTCGATTCGATATCGCGAGGCGAAAGTCGACTCATTGCGGCGATTCTGAGAGCTATATATTCGACGAGATCCCTTGGTTTTGAGTGGTAGAAATAAACAGTCAAAAAGATGTCGGAAAGGTACCGATATCCTCGGGCGCGATCCCCTCCCCTCTTCAATCCTGCAAGAGCCTCCCTCCCAAGCAATATCAGTGCCTACGCTCCTGTTCGCGAGCATCACCACTTGGCCCCATCCTCCCGCCGCGAAATAATTCCCGGCCCACGAAGCAGCACAAGCTCCGTCAGCAATGGTGGTACTATCACTACAACATACAAAGTCAAAACAGAAGCCCCAGCTCGTGGGAGCAGCGTACGAGAGGGTAGTCGTACGAGGCGGTCTACACTCGATAACCACAATCGACCAACCATTGTGACCACCACAAGTCGGCACAGACCTATCATACATAGTGCTGGAGTCAGCAGACCCGACAGTCCTTCGAAGAATCCGTATAGATCTAGCGAGGAGGAATACGTTACTGTGCCAGCTTCTTCTCGCCATGGAGGTCATCACCATTCAAAGCGCTACAGCGCAACAATGGATAACGCAGACATGAATCGGCTTGCTCGAGAGCGCGAGGCCGGTAGATTACACATTGTTCCCATTCGAGAACCTGCTTATACCAGCACAAGAACAAGGCCTGTTTATACCGGTGTCGTCACTCGACATCCCGACACCGTCGCAGACGACTATGGTGAAGATGGATATGGATACACAAATCCAAGGGATTTAGTGCAATATGACCTGAGCCACAACCAGCCAGCGTATCATCGGTCACGCAGGGACAGTTTCGAGGCTGGAAGAAATAGTCGGCCTACAAGTATTTCGGGTTACGGCGACATTGCTCCTCGATCTTATGATGCAAGGGAGCGCGGACCTCCACCAACGACAAGAGGATTCGACAAGATCAGAGCACCTGTTTACGATCAACCGCCGCCAGTTAGAATTCCAAGGCCGTCATCTCCTAACTCTATGCCACTTTTGGAGCCGGTCCAGAGACTCACTGGGGTTGAGCCTGTAGAACGGATCAGACGACCGAGTTCTTCCCACGCCAGGCCGAGCGGAGTGTACCACGAGAATCGCGAGCCCAGACGACAGAGAGATGAAGAGTACTACGATGGTCGAGATGAGAATAAGAGAGATAGCCGGCCTCTTCGCTATGAGCCTTCTGTCGAGCAGCGAGGCTTTGGTATTAGGAGTGAGCGTCCAGAGCGCCAAGAAATATCAGAAAGACCTGACAGGCCTGTCGAGAGGCCTGAACCTGTGGATAGACCAGAACGTGTTGAGCGGGCGGCTAGAACAGACCGAGTTGAACGATCGGAGAGGCCTGAAAGAATTGATCGACCAGAGAACGACCGAATCGAGTACAAGGATTACAAGGAACACAAGAGCCGAGATGCAATTGCGACGAGTCTAAGTCTCGCTGGAGCTGCGCTTGGTGTCAATGCTCTGAAGAGTTCCAGGGGAGATCGTGATGAGCGGGAAGACCGCGAGGAGCGAGAGGAGCGGAAGAGGCGCGAATATGAAGAGGAGCCACGCCGGCGGAGAGAGAAGGACGAGAGGAGCCCGGTGGATCCAGTTAGCAGAGATGCGACAGGACGACATCGAGAGGAAGACTTCCCACAACCGCCCAGAGATATGCCTCCTCCACCTCGCGATGCCCCGCTACGTGAGGTCACACCCCCACAAGCTATATCGAGCAATCTAAACAGTCGTGCTCTACATGAGCGTAATCCGTCAAGAGATGAGCGGGACAAAGACGTACAACGCGCAGAACGTCGTGAAAGACATCGAAATGCATCTGAAGCTACTTTGAACGGAACTGCTATCGACTCGCGTTCTGATAGCTCAGCATCTGATGAGGTCCGCCTTCATCGTCGAGAGCCCCTTGCTCGAAGCGACTCCGGAACTGCACCGGCAGCATTCAACCCAAAAGATACTATGGACCTGTTTGCTTTGAAAGAGGCGTTAAACGCGAAAGAAAAGGATGCTAAGCTTGCTCCAAAGGAGCCTATCTCTAAACCTCGTACTCCCAGAGAGTCGGTAACCAAGGATGTACGAGAAGCATCCGAAATACGTAGGGATCTCAACTCCGAAAGGAGACCTCGAGATCCCCTTGCCCCGGACCAAAATCGCCAACTTCGTGTTGTATCTCCGCCACGTGAGAAAATCGAAGATAAACCTGTGAAGGGCATTCTCCGTCAACCAAGAGAGAAATTTCCCGAAGATCCGGCTGCCGTTCGCGAAGGCGTTGCACCACTAAAAGATGCGAAGAAAGACGGCATTCCTCCAGATGCGAGATGGACAAAGATCAGTCGTAAGTTGGTGAACCCAGAAGCTTTGAAAGCGGGAAAGGAGAGATTCGAGGCAAGGGAGGATTTCGTGATTGTCCTTAGGGTACTATCCAGGGATGAAGTGCAAGCGTATGCCGAGGTCACTCAACGAATCAGATGTATGTCTTCGATCCCTCATAATACTCCAAACTTCGCTAACATGCTACAGCCGCTCGTGAAGAAAGAGAAGATATAGAAGCTACTGATCGTCGCCGTGCCCGCCGTGAACATCACGAAAGGCACAAGCGCGAACGGAACGGCGAGATTCCTCGTAGTGAACGGAGCGAACGTCGACACCGTCGACGTGGAGAAGAGGTTCGGGATAGATATCGCGAATCCAACTCTGAATCCGATTCCACCCAAGATGACGACGTGTACGAGCGCCCGAAGATGCTCGAGGAGGCCCCGAAGAGAGCCGCTTTCTCAGATGCGCTGATGAGCGGCGGCTTGGGCGAGATGGCACACAGCAATTTACGAGAAACAGAGATTCCTGGGCAGTATACAGGATACTCTAGAAATCCACCGCCGCTATAGATTATGGTGGCTGTAAGTGTGAGGGCAAGGGAAGACGGCGATTTCATGAGATTGGGGAAATGGATGGTTTGTATGAGATGACGAGCTTATGAATTTTTCACATCCTATTGATTAGCGAAAGCGAATGAGCATTTTCGGTTGGCAGGCGACTCGACTCTCGAGTCTATGTAAGGAATTTTCTGTATGAACAATGAGCGGCTTTTTTGCATAGAGAGAGTCAGAGAGAGAGATACGTATTGGATGGCAACTCGTCGAAGTGGGGGTTGGAAATAGGGAATTTGATATTCGAAGTCCTATGTTTCAATGTTTTCATCTCCCCATTTTTAATTCGATATGTGCCTTGTGTAACACTACTTCCAAATCAAATGATAGATTAAGGAGTGCTTAAGTGAACTCTCTCTTACTGCTCAAAGGTCAAAGGGGGATAGGATGGAACGTGTTACGATTAAGTGCTGATTAGAAAAAGGGGAGATAAAAATATCTCGGTTATCGGATTAAGCGAGAAAGATTCTGAAAGAAAGAAAGAAAGGGGGGGCAAGGTAGGGGTAGGCGGGATCAGAATTTATAAGCGGCGAGGCGGTTATGCATCACATTGTAGATAATTTAGTATTAATCTAAGGGTTTTGGAAGGAGAAGGAGGAAGGGGAAGGAGTTATGCGTATGATGAGATGTTTTGAGAGAGAGGAGAGGAGAGGAGAAGTGAGTGAAGTGTTTTGTTGTTATTGATGGAAATGGGAGGGGTTTTTCTCAGAGGGAGGTGCGGATTTGATTATTTTGATCATAGGTTTATGTATGATCTGAGTTTTGATAAAGTAGAATTGGGCTTACTGGTCATCTATTTCTGAAATTCTGGAATCTGAATATATCAAAGGATTAGCAGACGGGATTAAAGTTTTTGAGCAGAGAGTTGCGCATTTAACGGTTGATGATGTTAGTGGGAAATTCTTCCGAGGACTGTGTAAAGCGACGGGCGATTTCAGGCATTACTGTGTTGGGGTCTGTATTATATTGTTATTATTTTTCTAGTCAGTGGTCTGACGATGATATACATATATCCGTCCTCACGTCTACCGCTTGGTTTCAACTTTCAAGTGAATAGAACAGAAGTGTATCTTAGACTCAAGAGTCTATTTTTGCACTAGATTATTAAATGACCATTCATGATTCATATATGTGTGAGAATATCTGTCAGAGTAGGTACTGTTTAGGCATTCCTCTTTTGCACAGTTGTACTATATATGGTATCTGAGGAAAGAAGACGGGTTTGCGGGAATCATTTGTGAACTTGTGACTAGAGAGGTATATATTAGCCGGTTTGTTATTTACAAATTCCGGGCCCCCGACTTATACCGGAGGTTGACATTCATTCACCAAACAACTCTAGAGGCCGTACTGTAACTATAGCCGAGTCATATCACTGGCTACTATTAATATTTTCTTTGATGAGTCTGTGCTTCGTGTTAAATACGAGAAGGTTTAAGCGGAAGAGGTGAATTCTTGTTATGATATTTCCGCGCTATTGGTTGGAAGACGCTTTTCTCAATGTGTACAGCATATGTTGCCTGGAGTAAAAGTGATCACTTGAAGTGATTGTCAAAAAGATAACGCTTAAAGTTACCCGAGCTCTTGAATAAACAGTATTGGTGAATGTGTTTGGAACCATTTCCCAAGAGGTGATGCCATTGCCGGTAGAGTTGGAAAAATAGCCGAAATTAAAAACATACTAAGCTGAATCATTTCTTCAAGAACAGCTTCTGCCTAAAGCAGAAAAGATTCACAAGAGCGCTTATTAGGTGTTATAAACATATTAGGTGAATCTTTAGTAAGATCTTGAATCTACAGAAAATAACCGAGCGTCAGTAAATTCTACTATAAAGACCCCCTCATATCCCCCACATGTACAACTTCATTCCTGAGCCCTTTCCCGGCCAATCGACTTCAACACCACTTACATCACCAAGTTGGTCTGCTGTCCTACCAGATAAACACACCAACTCTATCAAAAACCATCATCACACTCCACGAAACTCTCGCATAGAGAATACACAACATGATTTCCCGTCATATTCGAGGTGCCTTCTTTCGTAAGTTCCGCTCCTTACCCTTTACAACTATAGACTTCATCTAACGCAACTCCCAGCTCACGCCTTCCGAAGCCCCATCGTGCGTCTCAGAGGTAGCCGTAATGGCTGCTCCTGCCACGTCCGCTACACATGGGCTCAAGCAGAGATGTGGGTAACGGACCAGCTCTCTTGGGGTCACCACCCAGACTATCTGAAGCAGATGACCTTGGACGAAATCGAGATCTCGCGTGTGACTGGCGATTACTGCCCCTGCTATCTGGAGTTCTGCCTCCGGATTCTCGATAACTTGCGTCGGTCGGGACAGTTCGCTAGTTTTCCATCGAATGTCGAAGTCAATATGAACGACAGCGTCAAGGTTGGCCCTGATGGAAGCTATGAGCGGAATTTCAGCTTTAGCCAGAAATTTAAGGATGGAACTGTCGTTGGTAAACATGGTGTTGATCCTGACATATCTCGTACAATTGGTAAGTTGTGATTGACATTTAGCTTATGTCTTTGATTTAGGAGCCTTCTAATAATGTATAGCTCAATCTCAAGCTTTGGATCCAGAAACCGAACAGCGTCTAAAAGACTTGCGCAAGAGCTTTCATGAGGAGGCAGAGATATTATATCATAGTAAGGGCTCAAAATGAACTTCGTAATTCCTATTCCCGTGGCGCTAACCTTTATTCCAGAGAAAGTACAAGGCCTACTAGAGACTCGCGATGATAAGAAAAAATCTGTGTCTGGCTCTGGCTATCAGCGATCTTCATCTCGAGTATCTACTAGTACTTACAAGCCCTCTGGAACTGAACATGGAAGCTACAGACATCCATATGACACTCGCAGTCAGTCTACGCATAGAGAAGATCGCTCTGCCCGCAATAACTCTTCTAGCACCATTCACCCCAGCGACTCTATCTCTCAGCAAGGTTCGAAAGTATGGGGTAGAAGCAGACTCGGCTCCTCAAAACTAATCAGACGTGCTTCACCTCCCAGACTAAGCAACAGAGCAACGGACGGTTTCACCTCTCACATTTCGTCTGACAGCACGCCTTTGCCTACCTCTACCCGACGTCGTCGCAGCTCCAGACCTCCTATCACTTTCAATATGCGAGGTATGACAGAAGCAATCGCTAGAGTCGAAGACCGCACCCGACGTTCTAGCAGCAGTGTGAGAACCGAAGCAACTTCGCGAAATCACACTCGTGAGGAACCTCCACGTCGTTCTGGAAGCCGTGCGAGAAACGAGTCATTGGATCGTAGAGGCAGACAGTCTCATCGCGACTCTCGTGATCAAGAAGTTGATGTGTATCGTGGTGCCGACAAAGTTGCTAGATATAATAAAGCACAGCCACAACGCAGTCCTTCTCGCAGCAGAACCACTCATCGACATCAGCATGGTACCACCCATCATCAGCGCAGTCCTTCGCGCCACAGAACTGATTTGGGGGGCAAGCATCGTGCTTCGTCGCGCCAACGTAGCCCTGACAAATATGGTGGTTATGGTAGGCGGAAGGAGGATTCGGGGCATAGTCGATACTATAATACCTCTGATGTTTATCGGGATGTTTCAAGAGAAGGACGTGGGAATAGAGACCGAGCCCGAAGAGCTGATAGTGTCGTAACCGAGAAGGAGTCGTATGCCAGTACCTCTACAACTCGTGACTCTAGGGTACATCCTGACCAGATGAAGAGAGCAGGAAGAAAAGACCCCTTTGATCCTAGGCCGTATGAGCCGTTCACCGGTGGCTATGCTTATACTCTTCCCGATCGAACGGCCTCTCCGAGAAGATGATTTCGCTTTCCATCTGGTCCAAATCATGCGTGACTTCCAATAATCAAAGTTGGCGAGATAGATATGGACTTATTTGATTTGTGATTTGAAGGATCTCTAGTTGTACGCTAGGGAGAGACGGCGATAGTATAATTTGTATTCTTAAGAATTAATATTGCTTGATGACGTTCTTAGGAGGCTTTTCGCTTGCTACGTTTCTGCAAAATTGGCGGAGGATAAAATTGCAAAGCAATGTAAGGTTCTGGAGGGGGGAAAAGGTTCAATTTTCATAGTATGATAGGAGCTGCCCGGTGTTTAGATTTGCATACTTAGAATTTCGTAAAGGGTTATTGGATCGGAGTACAAAAGCCAAAAAAAAATTTATCAGCTATTCTCTAGAAGAAAAATTCCATTTTGGAAACAAAAGGAGTGGAATTCATACTCTCCATCTTTGTGTGAAAGAAGTCGATAATTAAGTGGATATTGTGCACTATTATCTTCCGTCAAGACAAGTAATCTATCTGGCTGGATCTTTACAACTAAATTTTCTCTCGGAGTAGTCTTAGTCGCTATGAACCACTAAAGAATTTAGGCCGTAATGTCATGAAAGAGATGCGGACATCTCGAGGTATACTCAAGACTCAAGAGGGCGTTGAAGGCTAATGAGGGGGCTCTTAGTATTACAATGCCAATAACGACCAGGCGACGTACTGTTAAATTAATTAGGCTCAGAAAAAAAAAGATGTGTAGTTTCACAATTGACAGCAAGTAAAGGCGCTGGAAAGAAAGATGAAAATCCAGAGCGAGATCCATGTCGGAAAGACTGGGAAGTAGTTGCGCAGCCTGCGATTACAATGGCTCATTAAGGTACAGTATCTGAGTATCACATAGATATCCCTCAGGACTCAGGAGGAGAAAGTAGCAATATCAATAATCATTCCGCTCACCGACCAACCCTGCGATATCACCGTCGTTCGGCCAATCAAGAGTTCCTTGATATTACAGCACGGCTAGTTGGAGTCTGCTATTAAGGTATAACCGCCAACAGCCTGAGCCGATCCGCCGCCCGCCCTTTTAAACGTAGACCACTTCAACCCAACAACACCTCTACTCCCTCCCTCTCTTATTCTCAAAACTCAATAATGGCTTCATATCTACCCAGCGACGAAGAGATTATTCTCCTCTGCAGAGCCCACGAAACGTATTTGGAAGAGGATTGGCCAAGATATCAGAGTCGATTTTTGTCAAATTTGGGCTTGACATACTGCCAGCAGAAGCGGCGACGCAGAAATACGTTTGGGAACAGGTTGACCACAATGTCTTCCGTGTTCCTCAACCGTATCGATACTTCCAGGACACCTGCCTCGGACCAGAACTGACTATCGGCTACCTTGTCATGGAGTACATTGATGGCATAAGTTTGTCTAGTTATCTTGACAGTGCCACCGCCGACGAGCAAGAGGCTACAATCGATGCTATCATGGGGCTGCTGGAGCATTTAGCAACAGTGCCAGTACCTGTTGCTCAGGGTCCTGGGCCAATCGGTGGTGGTCCACCGCGAGGCTACCTCTGGTCTGATGGTGATATAAGATCGTCTTTTGCAACATTACTGGATATGGAGACCTGGTTAAACCGCTTACTCATGGACTACCAGCCAAGATACGAAGGCGATCTTTTCAATTTTACATCCTCGGAATTGTTTATGTGCCATACGGACCTTGCACCGCGAAACTTAATACGCCAGCCAAATGGACAACTGACCGTACTGGACTGGGGTAGTGCTGGATTCTTCCCACGTATTTTCGAGACATACGCTTTTAGAACCCGCGCAGATCGCGAACCTCTCTTCACCCAGATCCTTTCTCGACTTGAGCCAGAGTGTGACGAGAGTCAAATACAACTTTTATCCAAAATTGAACGAATCCTACTATTCTTTGGTGATGCGATTAATCGGTATATGACTCGAACAATTCCCACCAATGTATATTACTAAGCTCATAGTAGCAAATCTGCATCAAATTCCGAGCCATTGATAGTTAAAAAAGGTGAGCATTACACTTTATGAATCAGTATAAAGCTAAAAGTATTTTTTCTTCTTCTAAAAAGATAAGATAGTTTCTGTTCTTCCACCCTTTCGGCCAGCATTAGGTCGATTTGAAAAAAGTAAGCAGTCAATTGAAGGATAAGGACTTTGTAGTCGTTGGAAGAGAGGGCGCTCCTGCAAAGGAGTGACAGTGGGACCCTAGAAAGTCTTTTGATTGCGGGGTAAAATGTGATGGTCCTGATGGATTTGTAAAGATCCAAGAGGAAAGGGAGAAGGATTTGACTGGTATCCAGAAGGCGTATTATTTGCTGCGAAAGGCTTTGCGAGTTACATCTTCTAAAGTGGCTGGCACATATATTGAGCAGATGACGTACACAAACTCAAGAGTTAACTGCTAGTGAGGACTATGAAAATAAGAATTATGAAACCATGACTTATTATACAACACATCGATCATTTCCAGCGCACACCAGTCCCTCCACTCTATTTATAGTGTTTTGCAAATACATCTGATCTCCCAATTTCCATTACTTTGAATGTCGCTTCCAACTAACATATTGCTTGAATTTGCTTCCACGTTGTGAGTAGCCGATAGAGGGGATGTGGTTCTCACCAGAAAGGCGTCCCAGCAGAGGCCCCGGGACAACTAGACACATAGAGCTTGAGCTACCTAGGTATTGCCTAAACCTGGGCCAATAAGTCCCACTGGTGCTTGGCAGACTATTGCTCAGAAGTAATAGCTTCAACTTTCGCATCCGACGTGGCATACCCGATGACGGGTGAAAAGATATTCTCGGGCCCACGCACGGTATATCGCTTGAGTCATCCTGACAGATGTCAACGGACAAGTGCATACTAGGAGCCGCCTGTCCACCCGCGCGAAGAAGCTTACTCGCCTCTGGCCTGTACGATGTTCAAACATGTGTGTATTGCAGGCCGAGTCCTACCTGAGAACTGGCGGAAGATCTCATTCCACGACTTGCCCCCCCCTCGTCCTATATGCCAGCAAGCGCTGCTTGTCTATGAGAACCGATGGGATATTTATCCTCGTGCCGGAACAGCCTATCTCATCCTTGTTCCTTGTTCGAATATTCGCCACCGTCACCTTCGGACTCGACAAGTCCCTGTGGATAACCCAGCCCAAATGCTAAGAATCCATGGGTCACCCAAGTAACCCAACACAAGGTCGGATTATCCAGAGAGTAGCCTAAAGTCTGCAATTGCGAGAAATCGCTCGCTTTTGACATGTGACATAACGCAGGTAAGACGAGAAGGAGGTCGCTGAATGGAAGATTGAAAGAACGAGTCGATGAAATGTTTTGTCACTTGACTCCACGCACTAGGACTTTATGAACTGTAACTATGTGACAGAAAGGATAGTTGCACGCGGGTATATAGTGCCATTATGCAAAACGGACAAGCTTTGGCCGCGTCCTAGATACTGTACAAATCCCAGGAACTCGCTTGTGATGCGCTGCAAAATCATTTAACTATTAAACTGGAGAACAATTGAAGAAATGTTTTCTCTAAAGAGTTAAAAATGAAACCACGACAGTAGAGGATGGAAAAAGCAAGAAATTTAGACTCAGAGCTCTTTTGGGATGAAGCAAATAAAATCATCGAGAAGCAGCAGCTGCCTCGCTAGCCCAACCTCGTTCTCGTGTCAACCTTGATGTCGGATCGAGAAAACAGGTAAACCGGTTGCCTGTATTCGTTCCGATGTTGATTTGCACCACTGCAATTCGTTTGCCATATTCATCTTGTACCTGGAGCTCAGCTCACAAAATGTCGACCATGCCACATCGAATGGGAACAGACAAAGAACTCGGCCCACCACATTCTGGTCCCTAGCGAAGAAGTACTCCAAGCATTGGCATGCGATCCTCGACCAGTTGTAACTTTCCTGAATCGCGTAGTTCAGGACTGGTATTGCTGTTTCGTCACTTTCCTTGAGGTCTTCGGCCAGCTGCCGGACAAGGGAGAAAAGAGCAATCCTCACAGCCGTAAAGAGAGTAAAGCCAGTCGCAACAATAATGTTAGAAAATTTGATGACATCGGTATGCAGTCCTTGCCAATTGGCTGTTTCAGTGGAGTAAATAGCTGGAGAATATTCCTCAAACAGGTCGGCCTTCCACCCATTCATTCGTGATGCTAGTATATTCAACTTTTTCAATTGGCGCCTGGATGCAGCAGGATCTCGGTCTGGGGTCTTGTCAAAAAGCTCCATTTGAACAGGTATTTGATATGCGATATCCAATAAGGAATGAGCTGGATGAGTGAAATGAGAATGACCTTCTCTCCAGTCCAGATTAATCCATTCCGAGCGAGCGAGGAAACAGCCTTTGCGTTCCAGGAAGCTGAGTGATACCTGCGCAGTTCGATAGCCCAAGAAATTTTCCCGTGCTACACGTGTGCTGAGAGCTGCAGGGCCAGCATGTTCAATCAATGCCCCGACGCCTTTGAGGTGAAGTGCAAAGCCAGGCCATGACTTGTGGACAAGCAAATCTGACATGGATAGGGCAAGCGCCGTAGCCGAAAGTAAGGTTGGTTTCTGAGAGTCTTTATCCTTCACGTATTGATCGAACCCTTCCCTGAGCCTTCTCATAGCGATTGTTTGAATATGAATGGCTTGCGCGGCCATTTTCAGATCATTCCTTTCAAGGCTGATGAGACTCAAAGCAGCGGCTAAAAGAGCTTCTTTGAGGATATCTGCTCCTGGGGACATTGCTTCGATGGAAATAGAAGTCGTCCATGAATCATAACAGATTTCCACACGCAAGTACTTCGTCGAAGAATAGGTTGCAGATCCTGGACCCCCGATTTGAGGGTTGACTGGGTTGGGGGAAAGTGCCGAAATGCCTCCCAGATCTAATGGCATCTCAAGGGTGCCTGGAGTTGGTGTTGGCTGACTTCGATCGTTGAATGCAGCAATGAATGCATTGATATAAGCAGGTCCTAGATCGATTCTGAAAGGTAATGCAAGGGACCATTTAATGCCCTTGTCGACTGGGAGACCTGTGACCGATACTCGTCGAGCGGATGGTTGCTCTAGAAGTACTTTTGGGGATGGAGCTGATTCGAAACTTTCAGGAGAGGTACGTATGGATTGGTCGCCTTTGTTAACCTCCGAGGGGACGAGTTGATTTTCTGAAAGAGCACGTTGCTTATTCCTCAGTCGAAATGCCCGCACATTTTCTCTTACTTGTTGCCTTCGGGCTTCTGCACGCTCCGTTTCTGTACCAAAAAGTCTCGGACGTCCCTGAGGAGCCATGGCCAAATTGAAAGGGTAATGATTATGATTGTACAGTAAGGACAGAACGACATTATTGCTGATTGAGGCGATAATATAGGAGAAAAATATAATTATAAATTTGATGTTCAGTAAAATGGAATTGTGAGATGCGCTTACCTTCCTCCACCTTCTCTTCCTGATAGAGGCTCATTACAGAACTCTAGTGTGTTCTCTCACGATTCGGATGCAAATGCCGCGACCGGGGCGCAGGCGATGCCTTGCAGCAACGCAGACAGCTACGTCCGTAGCCCCAAATAACCACTGCCCATCAATCCATGATTATTGGTCAATTACTTACGTATTCCCACGAGGCTTCTGCAGCATCGGTTGAATAATCTGCCTGCTCGTCATCTCACAGCTACAAATCGATGCTCGCTTGTCGGTGATGGAACTGAAACACGCCTTCCGTTACCTCGGCCTTTTGATATAGGAACAGCTTGAGGTCGGAGTGAACGACGCCACTACGTTTCGCTGGTCTTGCATATACGGAAGCTCTCCCATGTTTGACATAATTGTCTGGTTTGGTCAATCACCTCTGGTAGTTGTTTAGAAATATTTCCCCCAAGTTGGGCGATACGAACAGAATTTTTTCTTGCGAGCTCGATTATATTCCATACCGGCGAGCATGTCTTCGTGGTCCATGTAGAGCAGGATGGCGCGATCCTGTTCTTCGTACTCGTCGATGATGTACGTAGCAGCCTCTCAAGCCTGGAACGGCGCAAACGTTTCGGGATACCAGATAACGGTAAATGGATCATCGGCCTCTCTCATTCCAGATGGCAAGGCTCATTGCGAGAAAGATTTTTGATGACCGTGGAATCTTTTCCAGGATCGTCTACCTCGTATTCATGCAATTCAAATCCATCGGTAGCATGGCAGGGTAATGGTCGAGCGACGAGCATGATGTTTCTCTGGTTTTCATCACTCAACATCGATATATGATCGGACTTGGAAGCCGATTGTTCCTTTGCGACGGTGCATCTAGATGTGAATTAGGCCGGCCCAAGCAGTGCTTGAATACAGATCATTCGATGGATCTCAGGGGTAAGGGTATGTTTCGAAGCAGAGAAGGGTTGAGGCTGCATTGTCATCGACCACGTATCCTGTGAAATCTTACTCAATCCAATGTGAGGGTGAGAAGTATTCTTGGTTTCCAGTCGTCTTGCTTGATTGCGTTGAGTGTGTTGTTGGTGTATGTATGAGGATTTGAACACTAGGTACCTACTCAGTATGCTTAGTCATTAGATAACACGTGCTTAGGATAATTTCTACCAACAGGTTCTGAATATAATTCATTGATAATACTGTTTATCTTCAGTTCTGAAGAGCATCCAAGTTAGTGAGAGCCGGTCCTTTAAAATGAAGATGGGACTCCATCTTGCCAATTAGGATCATGTCACGTGTATTTTGGTGTAACAATATGACATCGGGCTGCATACCTCGTAGGCAAGAGGGGTTGAGTTTCCTCCATCCCTTCGTTTGTCTATTCCTTCATCATGGACTCAAACAATACGTATCCTTCATAACGCTCAACACCTTCCAAAAGATTCCAATGAGCAAAACACCAAAATGTCCCTCCTCCCAACCATCAACCTCCCACTCCCAATCACCCTCCACGCCTCTGCTCTCGGCATCCTAGGTCTCCTACAAACATTCCAATCCTTAAATTCTGAGAGACCCGCCAATCCAATGCTAGGCATCGCAGCATGCGGTCTCAGCTTGGCGTACTTCTCCACCGCATACATGCCCATGCACGAGAACCAGTTCTTGTACGCATCAATTCCGGTACGGATTCTTCTTGCGACTCTTGCTGCAACGAGATTGGTTGTGGGTGGAAAGCTGAGTGAGGTGGATATGAGGAATTTGTTGATTGTTGCGTTGTATGATGGGTTAGGGGCGGTCGCTTTGGGATGGTGGTTGGGGAGTTTTGATGGGAGAGTGCCGGCTGTATAGATCTTGTTTTTATGGAAAGGAAGCGGTAATTGTGGACTTTGATGGGTCTCGAGATGACTTATCCTATCCAGGTTCTAAGGAAAAGTAGAATGTCTGGTAGTGGGGATCAAGCTTGAACCAAGAAGGACTTGTTTTGGGCAAGACTCGGCAAGACTCGGACAGCTGGGACAGGGTGAAGTAAACAAGTATCAATCTGGAAATTTGTGAAGAAGCTGGTTTTCGGTCTTTCTGCTAAGCGCAAGTTACATAACTTTAAGATAAATATTGGAAGCTCTATTCTAGGCTCTCAAGAGTCTCTTCTCAACTCTCGAGAGGGATATATTTCGCTTTTCTATACTATTTCCCACGGAGTGAAGGCCCCTATCTACCACCCTTCTTGCTCCCTTTTCCACTTCCGCCCTTTCCCTTCCCTTGCGCTCCCTTCCCAGCAAGTCCACCTGCACCCCCTGCCATCATAACTCGCACACTCTTAACCGGAACCGTATTCGTAACCTCCTCGACTTTCCAACCTTTCAGCAACTCAACTTCTCTCGGCCACATCCTCTCTGTATCCTCACTCGCTTCGTCCACCTTGCCCTTCACCGTCATATCCCCCACCCACCTGCCTAGAATTTCCTTCACCGCCTTCCCTTTCTTTTGAGTCCCCGGCTGCAGTTTCGCCTTGTACTTATAAGTAGCCATAGCCGCCCAGGGAGCACATACAGGAATAGCCTCGAGGATCTCATCACCTCTTATAGGCTTCCCAACAAGAGCATCAAGAGCAGTCATCCTCTCTTCTTCAGCGTCGTCGATTATTTCCTGGCCTTCTTCGAGCATCAATTTGCGAGCTTCTTCATGAGCGGCTGTTTCTTTCTGTGTGCGTTGGTGCTGTGCTCTACGGCGCTCTTTCTGGAATGCTAGTTCTGCCTCGCGGGTGGCTTTGGCGGTGGCTTCCAATGCGGCTTTTTCGATGCCTGCGGAGGCTCCGATAAGCTCCTGAGCGACGAGCCGGTCTGCCTCATCTTGGTCCTTATATTTGGTTGCAATTTTCTTGGCTTTGCCTTTCTTGCCACGTTTGAGTGGCGCGGGACCTTTCTTGGTTAAGCTGGAGGCTAGGGTTGAGGGCCGGAGCGCCGATGATATGGTGTCGTTGTTGGAGTCTTCGCTCTGATCATCTTCACTTTGATCGTCTTCAGATTGGGCGATGATCTGGGGCTCTTCTAGCTGCTCGGTCTTCTGGAGCTTGTTGAGATCAAGTTCGGCTACATTTTCTGTAACTCGTTGGGTTTGGAGTTGTAGTGGGTTGGAGGTCGCGCGATCTTCCTCAGCTTCGGGGCCCTGATAATCATCCGGTATGCTTCCTTCATCGTCATCTAGCTCTGGAGCCTGCGACTCAGAAACAGTCATTTCCTGTGATCTTGGCATACTGGTCTCATCATCTGGCAGCCTGTGTTTGACATGCCTTGCCTTACTCTCCTCACTGATCAAAAAGATAACACCGAATCCGAGTAGTAGGACCGCTGGAGGCAGAAAATTCTTATTTCCTCTGATCATGAAGCTACCAGTTGGTAAGAACTCTCCAGTTGGCGTTGATTTCGAAACCTGATCGGCAATGACCCACCAGGCTGACATGCCGGCCTTCGAATCCCAAGCAGATGAGCAAGAGATAGCTAATGTACCTGCTTGTGATAGTGTCGAGGGCGGAATAGGAGCATCTGGCGTCTTAGGATTATTCCGGATTATTACGGATGCTGCACCATGCAGTTCCGCGTGGACATAAATGTCGCCTTTTTTAAGATACTTTCTGTACAGCATTTCGTTCTGCTGAGCATCCTTACCACCAAGAACAAGATATCCATCCGAGGAGATGAACCAAATAAATTTCTCAAACCACATCATTCTTCGAAACGGCCGGAGAACAGCTTTTTCTTGCTTCAGGCCCTTCTTTAGGTCATGTGCAATCTTTGCCTCTTGACTTTTCAATGCCTTACTTGAGGATTGCAGTGTCTTCTGCTCCTTCTCGGCAGCAGTGCGCTTCTGATCGTAGTACTCCCTGGCATTTGCCCAAGGTGAGAGTGCGAGATTAACATCAATCGCCAAACGTCTTTCATTAGCTTTTTGTTTCGCTTCCTTTTTTGGAGCTTCATCTCCGCTGTCTGACACATCGCTGTCCGTTTCGTAGTTTGATTCATCGTCTTCAACAAACTCTTCCTCGTCAAGCAGCAGCGTCATCGCATTTTCTTGGAGCTTCAGGGGCAATTTAATAATGGATGCGACCGGGTTGTTCCTTCTATGCTCTATCTCGACGAGCTTCCCGATTTCAACCCAGTCCATACCTTGGGCAATGAGACCATTCACGGCATCCATGGCTTCTTGCACGCGCTCTGGGTTTGCTTGTAAAGCTCCAGCTTTACGGATATTCAACTCTTGTACCTCGTGCAATCCACCGAGTCGCTTGGCCTGGTCTTGCCTCGCTGCTTCTATCTTCCGCTTTGCATTTTGTTCCCTCTCCTGAAGTCGAGATTCCAGCTTCTGGCCCTCAATCGAAGAGAAGAATTCGTCGACGGTTTTGTTGAAGCCTTGAATTTCTATGAAAACCGTAGCGGGATCATTTTCAAACTGGCTGGGTCGGAAAGGGTGGAAGTCTTCATAAATGAGGAATTTTCTCGCAGCCTCATCTTGTGCAGCTCCTTCATATCCTTCCTTCTTTTTCGCAAGAATATATCCTTTCGCGACTTCCGAACTTGTGATTTCCTGAACTACTCTTTGGGCTTCTTGTAATGATCGCATTAGCTGGTCTAACAGCTCTTGGCTCTGTAATACATCTGCTGGCTTGAGGGACGAATCGAACTCTGTCACTCGCATCGCATGGTCCACCAGCATGGGTGGATATTCTGTTATGGAAACTGCTAAAGCCCTTCTCAGCGCATCTGATCCCTTCTTCTTAGACTTCTTGCCAGCCACCAGTTCCGCATCCCCTCTATCTATAGATTTCTGCAATGCATCTTGTAGGCGCTCTTTAGTTAGTGGTGGGATCCCTTTGTAATTTTGTCTGTTGTCCAAGGAGTATTTCAATCCCACCCTCAACTCCTCTTGAGCCTCGCCTTGGGGAACAATTCGTAGCAATGCCAGTATATTGAGCTCGTTATCCGTGAGTATTATATTCCCGCTTGCATAGAACTCCAGAAATAACCTGTATTGCCCATCGCTGAACTGTATTTCAATGATTCGGTCTGTGCCGATGGGGGCGACCGAAGTGACTCTTCGTGTTTTAAGAAACTTTCGCAACCTCGCCACAAAGACTGATGGTACCGCCGCCGTCGCACGAGAAAATTCTGTAAGATGGCATCGAAATCCCGAATCAATTATTATCTGCTGCTTATGGTCTGGCTTTGCGAATTTGATCAGAAATATTTTCGAGGAGAGGTCGTAGATGTTCGAGACTCGGAGAGTGACTAAGGCGTTTGACAGCTCGTGAGCGATGACCTAGAGCTATTAGCTGATTGCGGAAGACATGACACTGATCGGGTATACCTTGACATCTATGGAGGAAAATCTTTGCTTCATGATGTGCTGTAGAGTTAGTAATGTGGTTGCAGACATGGAATGGCGGGGCAAAAAGATCTTAGAGTTGCTCGACTCGGAACCCGGCCACCGGAGTTACAGTACACTACTCCGTGAATACATCGTCATGCAGCCTTCAGCTGAAAGGTGAGTCACCGAGCTACTTGAGAAGCGTGACAGCCGCTCTTTTTCATCGACCTCTTATGTTCCATGTGCTAGCCATTAATAGTCCCAACTGGTGGCTTTCATGACTACAGAGTTGATGCTATAATTGCTATTTGTACTGTGTACAGCTAAAGGCTAGTCCTCAAGAAGACATAAGCTGCTGACACAGTGACACTTCAGAACATGTTCCTATAAGATGAAGCTATACGCCTAAGAAACTCCATAACCGATCATCTAGGCTTTCTGGGCAATGTGAGCATATGTGTGGTTTATCATTAGTTGGATTAGTCAGAAGGTGTAACATCATACTAACATATGCTACCTTCTAGTGATTAACACTTACCACCATAGCCTCCACGTTCAACTGATCAGACGGGTTCTTCTTCTAAAGACCAAGCTCATCGAGCTCGTGACTCGTCTGGGTCGTCTAGTACCAGCTTGTCCACGTCATTATTGTCTCAAAATATTATTGGTTGACATGGCTAAACTCGTCCACTTCAATCTTAAAGCTTGCTCGCCCTCGTACAAACCTTTGTTCTCCAATGTGGCCCTCTTCCCATCTGATACCCCTCTTGCATGGATCTCTACTGGATCGGCAGCTCACCATATGAAACTAAGTATGAATATTTTCGACCCAATGTTCAAGCTCTTCTCCGATCGCCTGCCTCTCCCGTAGATGCACTTCTTTGAGTCACATTGCCCGTTTTAAGTTGTTTATTGAGCAGTCATTATAGCTATAGGTTGATAGTAGACACCGAAAGATTTTACCAGAAGCAATCTTTTGTCATCTTTAAAAACATGGTTGCCGTTCTAAAAGAGCTCAGTGCCGAAGCCAAGAAAATTGTGCATCGACCAGTTTCCTTGCTGTAAGCAAACATCCATCAGAAACAGCTTCTTCTAACCACATCACAAACAAGGCACTTTAATGAAGAAATTAGACTACGCTGCTGTGTAGGTAGGGTATGCCTGATGGCCCTGACGAGTGGAGGGATGACGGTTCTGTACCTGTCAGCCTCCTGCTTTGGCTTTTAACGAGTCGAGATCTTCCACAGTCCTGGTGTTGTATGCGTATACTTTGAAGTTGCTGTACCTAGCCTAGCCGCAAGCGAGGAGGATGATTTCTATTTCTAATTCAAACCATTTTCAATACTATCTATATGAGATCTTGTAATCAGAAGCGGCGATGCCGACGGGATCTTTGCTCAAATTGATCAATCCAATGCTATCTACCCATAATGTGAAGTAGCGGTCTCATCCTGCCCTTGTGTTTTCATAAAGAGTCATAAGTATATTTCTTAGATAGATTGCAACTAATTGATCGGATGCACCCTCGAAACTGCAACAACGCTGCAAGAGGCAAATGCAAATTTTCGATCATGTTACAGCTTACAAATGCTCTATACGATATACTCAGGTCCATTTATCTCTGTATGTTAATCTTGTTGGATAGCCATGCAGAATTGAACCATTTCTCGAGCTCTTTCTAAAACGATCTTTGTATATTTGCGAGGTATTTAACAGAGGAGGCTTAGATAGCCAACCATTAAGAGTAAAACGAGGAAGATTTATGCAGACCCTAATCTGTATTGATCTCACTAAAGTCTTCCTGAAAATCTCGTCCCATACGCGTCAACTAGCGGAAAATGCCAATACCAATATTCTGTCTTGTCACGACCAAGTCACAACACGTCGAGCAGATTATAGTTTTCGAGTGATATATCCCCGGATGCCGAAGTCCTTGTACCTTGTCTGGGACTTCCACTCCGCGCCTCTATCTGCCAGATAAGTCAGACGGTGGGTCAGACTACTTCATGATATAGAGCGCAGTAGAAGGAACTTATCTGTAGATGCCACTAGATGGAGAATCATGAATGATTGGATAGCTTCATCAACAGCGTGCCAAGTTCTAATGCGAGGGAGCTTGTGGCATCATAGACTCGTATCCTCAAGGTTCGCTCGCGTTTCTGATATTGAGCGCGCTTTTCTAATCTCTCCGGTACATACTAGTGAAATGTTTGCCCCAATCAAAGAATTGCCCTAGCACAAACTATGCTTCCGTGTAATATTCCGCTTGCTTGTTTTGTTGAAATTCCGCTCGACGCTCTGCAAGACTGTAAGAGACCAACTGTGTAACAAACCATATCCAAACAAGTTTGCTCTCTCTTGGATTTTCAAACATCATTGCCATAACACTCAAAGCCTCCCAAAGCCAGTTTGAGGTCATCGGTTTAACTATCATTGTTCGCCGGTTTGGGTAAGAGCGATCACGGGCCAATCACAAAATTCAATTTTTGTTGTGGCTAAGCGAGGTTGGTCTCCTTCAAGAGCGCGCGCGCCTTCTTCCTCGCAGCCCAACCCACCTTACTTTACCTCCTCAACACACGGGGCACAAAGTCTGCCCTATCAACATTGGCCACAGTTGCATTGTAGCCATTTGACTGGCTAGAAGAGTTTCCGGTACGTGGTTTGCGTTTGTCTTATCAACATCGATCATTTCGATCAGCCAATGATTCGTACTCTTGAATCTTGATCTAGCAAAGGCTGCAAAGCCAAGGAGATATACCCAAAGAGCCTACTAGTATAGTACTAAGGCACTCTCAATACCTCTATCGACATCTTCGAAGGGTGGCGTTGTTCGTCTTGCCCTTTCCATTCTTAGATTATCGTTGCTGTTCACCTTTAGAGCGCATGACTGCATCTTTTCCAAAAGCTAACGCGGTTTGAGTAGATCCGATTGATAAGACAGATCGATCTTTATCCACCCGCTGTGAAACACTCCGCCACATCAACGACATATCTTGCTTCTAGCAGCCAAGTGCAACAGTTGGTGTTTAACACCGACAACTAGGTTAATATCAACAAAGGATATATATTCTAGACTGCAAACCTCCGCAATTCTAACCTGTGAGTTATTACGGTAGCTCGGCTTCTGTTTCGATCTTACTTTGTTGAGGGGACTAATTCTGGAATAGCGTTCCTCCTTCCCACGATACAAACTCTTGTCCAAAGCGTTGACAACCACGGGGCAAGAAAAGCAAGGAGCATGTCTGCATCAACATGCATACCTGGAGATGCTCATCGTATCCTCCAAGAGCACGTGAAGAAAGTATTTCAACAGAAGAAATTTCCTCAAGACTGGCGGAATCTCCCCGAGGTTCCGACGGCGGCAGAGATCAAGGCGTGTTCCGTAAGTGCGAGTGTCGAGCCAGACGCAAAACCAGAACAATGGAACGAATATCAGAAAGACCTCCCTTATAACTCGCAACTCCCACATAATAATATCACAGGATCCTGGTCATCCAAGGAAGAGTATATCGGAGCCCACTATCAAATTCTTCGTGAAGATGCAATTGCGTCCCTGAGACGATCTGTAACCGATGTCTCCCAAAAATCACCTGCGACCGACACTGAGGACACATGTATCTACACACAAGTATAGCACACCACGGAACGCTAGTCTTCACAGCTTACTAACAGAGCCGCAGGTTACCTTCATAGGTCTTCAACTAAGCCGTATAGGTGTTGCATCTAGGGTCGAATTCTCCACAGAGTGTGCTGGCAAGCGGATCCGTTGGGAGCAATCGAAGCGTCTCATTCAAGGAGCGATGGTTGCATTGTCGCCGGCTCGAGATATGTTTCGGACAGTCTGCAAGATTGCCACCATTGCAGCACGCCCGATCTCAGGTGGACTTGATCAAAACCCCCCGACCATTGATTTATTCTGGGGTGACATCGGTGATCTTTCGCTAGATCCGGCAGAAAGTGAGTGTATATCGAACGTTCTCGGGGAAATGAATGGCTAACTATTGTGCAGAGTATGTGATGATTGAAGCTCGCCAGGGGTACTTCGAAGCATCTCGCCATATGTTGGTGTCTATGCAAAAGCTTCTGACCGAAAGGTATCTATTCCCACCGATGCGTATAAGGAGTTGTAATCGTTAACCATACTAGATTTTCTTTGGAGAAATATCTCGTCCAGCTTGACAGCGATATTGATGCTCCAGGATACCTTCAAGAGCAACCCTACCTTGATCTGACATCGCTTGAAGACTGTGCAGAGGGAGCCCGCTCCATGTTCAATGTCAATATTCTTAATGGGATACCTGAAAAGATGTCTGGTGGAATGGATAAGTCTCAATTACATGCATGCGAAAACATGTTGACCAAAAGCCTGGCAATTGTTCAGGGCCCACCGGGCACAGGCAAGACCTTTGTGTCGATTTCTGCGCTGAAGGTCCTTATTCAAAACCTAACATGCGGTGATCCTCCTATAATTGTCGCAGCTCAGACCAACCACGCCCTAGACCAAATGTTGAATCATATACTGTCTTTTGAAGATAGCATTGTTAGGCTCGGCAGCCAATCTGACAAGAGCAATAAAGAAATCTGCAAGCGGACCCTCTACGAGTTGCGTCGGACTGCCAAAGGGATACCAAGCCTTCACGCCGGTATGAGAAGTGCATTCACTGAGCATAAATCGCTGTGTGAAGAAATCAAGAGAATTTTGTCGCCATTGTTGAATGATGGCTTCTTGACTACCGAGGCCCTGCTCAAGTATAGCATCATCACAGAAGCTCACAGTAAATCTCTCTGTGACGATGACTGGGCTGAAGATGAGGAGGAAGTTGAGGGTGATATTGCAGCATGTAAGTAGCTCGCTTTCCATCCTTCTTTAGAATGTGTTAGTGCTAACCCCGAAAAGGGTTGACAGAAGGTCAACGAATGGAAATACCAAAAACCTCTCCAGGGGATCTTGGATTGCCGATGGAAGAAGGAGATATCGAATTCGAACAGCTTCAAGAACTTCAAGAGCAGATGGTTGAGGCCGGTGGACCGGATGATAAGGAAAAGGATTTCGGTCTAAATGGCCTTTGGGTTCCATTCGGACGCAAGCATACCGGCAGACATTATGGATTTGTTGATGATGCAAGCATCAAGAAGCTCCTTGGATCTCTCGAATCGGATAACTTGTATCGCATTCCTGTCGCCAGACGAGGAGAAGTGTACCGATATTTTGAGAAAAAGATCGATGAGATAATGATGCTCCAGTTGCAACAAGCTTTTCAAAAGTACAAGCAACATACTGAAAACTACTCAGTTACGAAGGCAAGTCGTGTATCTCCACGCAAAAAAATTGGGACCTAACTGACCTTTGGTAGTCTCTGAGCAACATCTCGTTGATTAAGCATCTCGGTATCAAAGTAATCGGTTGTACAACCACAGGTCTTTCCAGATATCGTGGTCTGCTTTCAGCTCTTCAGCCACGAGTCTTATTAATTGAGGAGGCTGCTGAGACCCTGGAAGGCAAAATTTTAGGCGGTATGATCGAAAGCCTAGAGCAGCTTATTTTAGTCGGTGATCATCAGCAATTGCAAGCATCTTGCACGATCCGAGCCTTGGAGGATAAGCCGTATCATCTAAACATCTCCATGTTCGAACGTTTGGTCAAGAACAACATGCCATACGTCATGTTGAATAGACAACGCCGGATGATTCCAGAGGTGCGAAAACTGCTTTGCATTGAGCCAAATCCCTTCTACTCGGATTTGTCTGATCATGTGAGTGTTCACAACCGCCCGATGGTCGCCGGTATGGGAGGGCTCAACGTCTATTTCTTCCACCATGGTTGGCGGGAGTTGAAGAATGTGGATGGTAGCTGCTCTAACATTGCAGAGGCTGAGATGATCGTCGGCTTCTTCCATTACTTATGGTTGAATGGTGTCGAGATCTCGAAAATTACCATTTTAACATTCTACAACGGCCAGCGCAAGGCTATTGTAAAGGAGCTGAAGAAGCACCCTAATTTAAAAGGTAGGGGCTATTTCAAGGTTTTCACTGTGGACAGCTACCAAGGAGAGGAGAATGATATCATTCTGCTGTCCTTAGTTCGGAGCAACGGGAGTCTCAGTATCGGATTCCTTGAGAATAGACATCGGCTAGTCGTTGCGCTTTCTCGTGCTCGACAAGGTTTGTACATGTTCGGAAACGCCATAACCTTGACCGGTGAAGAGAGCACCGGAGAGACTAGTCGTAGCCGTGAGCCATTGTGGGACCCACTTATGCAATACATGCTCAAGCAAGGTCAGATTGATGTTCAGAAAGGTTTACCTATCAAATGCATGAAGCATGGTAACAAGAAGTTCATCTCTGAGCCTTCTCAGTGGATCTTTAATGCCGGAGGTTGTGATGAAAAATGCGAGGACACTCTGCCCTGCGGTCATATTTGCGAGCAACGATGTCACGCATTTGACCACGCTCGCATCATTTGCAGAAGAGCCTGCAAAGTCATCTTGCTATGTGGCCACGGTTGTTCGAGACATTGTGGCGAGCCCTGTTTCTGTGAGGCCTGTGGCGAAGCCGACAGTACATTGATCAATCCCGCTCTGGTCAATCCCGCTCTGGTCAATCCCACTCTGGTCAATCCCGCTCTGATCAATCCCGTTCTGATCAACCCCGCTCTCGCAGACTCGCGAGAGGTTCGGAACGTTTATCGAGCAAACGCTTCACAAGCATCAGCCGTAGGTTCATCGAAGAGTCTTGGGAACACTGGAAGCTTGCATAATTCTGGTAGGCGACTTGTTGCTTCGAACGACACTCATTCAGATAATCCGTACAGTATATCGGACGTCCGTCATGGATTGCAGCAATCAGACAGCAGCAAATCACGTCTCGAGCGTCTTCGTACTAGTTCTTCTGCTTTCCGGTCACACAGATCTAGAGGTGGAAGATATTCTTCGGGTTCGTCAAGGGGGCAAAGCAGCCAAAGCTCGAGCGTGCCCAGAAGAGGCTTTGGTGGTGTTAATCCCGTCCAACCAGTTCATCGTCGTCGCTATGGCCAGCAAGCCCAGAACTCAACGAAGCCGACGAACGCAGGTCACAACCCTTGGTCCACCTGGGATCCAGTAAAGTCGGACCGACAACTCGGGGAGATCGCTGCCCGCACTACAAAGGCAGACCCAGTCAATTTTGAGATCCATGAAACATTTCGCCCCATTGTGGTTGAGGAAGGTGTAAGAGTTACTAAAACCTTGCGTCCCATCCTTCGCATTGTTTCTGGCATTTCTGATGCTTCTGTCTTGGCCGATTCGCAGAGTCCCAATAATCAGAACTCTAACGCCGTTGGAAATGGACTAGATCTTGTTGAAAATATTCGACAACCTATGAATGACCTCGGCTTAGGAGGACCTGAGGCCAAAGATCTGAAGACTCTTTCGAAAAAGCGAGTAGTCTCATTCGTAGATGATTCTCCTTCTAGCAGTGGTAGCGCTCATCAAGCACCCTTCCGTGCCGATGATCTTGCCGGACTAAGACTGCAAGACCTGAAGCATGGAGGAGAGGCCCAATCTGGATATAAGGCAGAAGCCAATGATCTGATTGACTTGTACGGAGCATCCCCACCTCGTCGTCCGATGTCTCTTCCCATTGCGCCAGAAATCTATGATCTGGTTGACTTGTACGAAGCATCTCCACCTCGTCGTTCGAGATCTCTTCACATTGCGCCAGAAATCAATGATCTGGTTGACTTGTATGGAGCATCTCCACCTCGTCGTCCGATATCTCTTCCCAGTGCACCAGAAACCGAGACAGAGATGTTGATTGACTTTGACTAATGCGGCTTACAAAACCCACATAATCATCGTCATCTTTCGCTGTTGACCGCTATGCTCAGTCTCGGGCCTCTCGGCGTTTTGCCAGCTATAAAGTCGAATTGATATTTTGCTGGCTGGGAAAGGCTGGGGTTAATTTGGCCTATGATTTTCTACATCTTGTGCATGCGACACAGAGGATGAGAAAGCACCAACCTTCGCAATGTAGATTAGAACCAAAATGTAAAAGATAATATCTGAAAATAGGCAAGCCTACATATGCGTCCAAGTGTTTGACTTACTGTGAAGCTCCCACTAGTCATACACAGCCTGGGCTTTACAGCCCTGTGGAATAAGGAGTAGGTGATGTCTCTAGTTGACGCGGCACCTATTATGTGGTTATTAGCAAGTGCATAACATAAGCAGCAGGCCTCGTATCATCGAGACCTTAGACCCCATACCGAGAATGTAAGTATTTCAGCGTTGTATAGAAAACTGGCACAGGCAGGAAGCAGGGGATCGGAGTTGTATAAACTGAGGCGGTCCAGGTGGACTACCTGGCCTTGCTAGCCATGAGATGGGCTCTGGAATCTAGCGAGGGGAGATCCCATCGCCTGGAAAGGGCCGCCTTGATAGACTTATGGCTTGTCTCAGTTGTTTGAGAGTCCTGGGAGGTCTGCTCGTGTAGCTCAAAATCATGGAGGTAAGCTCGGTCGACCCCTTTGATGATGATCGTGTTGGTGGTCGTCGAGATTGGAAGTAAGTATAAGGCTAATTGCCACAATGCCGATTGAGGTTATGCAATATCGCCGCACAACTTGAGACAGATCGATTTGATTGCCTTTATCTTATGTTGATACTGCTTAGACCCTTGGGTGAGTGACTTGTTGACAATTGTTGTGGATGGCCATAGCCTTAGGACATTTTGCCAATCATCGGTCGATGATCGATACCGCCAGCCGTGGTAGATATTGGGGAGAATAGAAGTGCTCTTATATACCTGGCAGTGAAAGTGTCTTTATTGAGCATTCGGGTATATGATTTGATTGTAGGGGAATTGGCACTCTCAGACTTTCTTTGAACATCAGAAGTGGCTTGAGGGGAGTTATTGCTGCCTGTAATCATCAGCTTGTGCTCTCTGTCCTACGGTCGCGGTTTCGCTTTGGAGTTAGAGAAAAGTGTTTGTTATGAGATATGAGTTAGTGCCGATGCGAAGTGTGAGGCTGTTGTGCTAAGTTGTGCGGGGCATGAAAGAGGGGGAAAAGGGACAGACTTACCATGTTGCATGCTTTAGCATTAATACCATCCAACTTGGCCTTATATGTGCTGGTCAACCAGCCTGTGAACAGTGACCGAAAGGGTAATTCTTATTGTAGAAATACCTGCAAAGTCGGTCGAAGGGTTGGAAAATGGGAGCTGAATCCGAAGATTCAGACTTGTTTGTGCCGTCATGACATAACTTAACAAAGGTATACTCTTGCTAGCTATACCTTTCACAAAGTTTAAGGTGAGCGGCTTGAGTTCAAACAGCAGGACTTGCCTTGCTTCCCTCAGAGCTGCAGCCGGCTGGGCGTAATATCTGACAACTTCGCGATATCTGGCCTGGGCTTCATTCCGTAGAGGAATAACAAAACGAAAACTTACCGAATAGTCGACATCTTGAAAGACTTATTGCGTTACCTCCTCGGGTTTTGGTGTTGTGTTTTGTGGTTTAACTCTTGATAGGTAGAGTCGAGCGTGCGGACGGTATCATGGAAGCTCCACTTCAGCGACGGGACAAGGAAAATATTTTAGCGGCAACAGCCCCGAAGCGAGACGCTAAACGGGGTTAGGTTAGACTTACAGCTGCCTTGCTTCGATCTACTATGATACGTTATACGGCTATGAAGTATTGTCAATGGATTCACTAAGTTAGGCTTTGAAAGTAGTACCGTAACTTCGTTGTTAGTGTTATAATCATAATCACCCTCTAAAGGCTCTTTTATTTCACCTTATCGGACTAGAGAACAGCAATCAAGGAAGTTGTATTCTTTAAGAAGCAGGATCGGGGAATCAATCAATAAGCTATAAGTGACAAGCTACTAGCTTGATTCTCATCTCTTAACGGAAGCAGCTTATATGCAGGTACAATGTCCTTAACTTACTAATATCCTTCTAGGTGATACTTCTCGACAATTATTACCGATATTGCTCTCTTCTCTTGGAATGAGATTATCAGAGTGCAGAAAAAGACAAGCTCTTACCTACTAAGACAGTCTATTTTATCCAACGGGCTTTTTCTTTCATTGGCACAGACTGACAGACTGCCTTCTAAGTGGGTTCATAAGCATTATGAAAGCTCAAAGCATATAATGCACATCCGGCGTTCCATGCACGTACATTTGTGCTTCAAGGATACTTTATATCCAATTACACACATGTTGAAGATGATCGTCACGCAAAGAGATGAATCTAATCTACAGTACTTACGTACCCAGTCAAGGTTCAGGAAGGATACGTCATTTAATATTCTTGCTCATATGGTTTCCCCTGTCCATATTGCTTGTTAGCTTCTTTGTCAACGCAGGCATATTGAAGTAGGGTGCAAAAGAAGTGAGGTTAATCAGCTGCATCAAGTTGGGCTTATCACGTGTAAGCTTTGGATTTCATTTGCTGGCCCGTGGTCATTTCTTCCTCCCGTAAACTTCTAGCACCATCATTCTGTATAAAGCCCTATGCCGTATCACCAAAGCGCATCCTTTTGTTGATGCCGTGGGTTGTCAAGGAGCTGAGATAAACCTGGTTGACCGGCAAACTTCATAAGAGCAAAGTAAGTACTCATACTGTATGTTGTTCCACAGGCTACTACAATACGAGATACGCACACTGCACTGTACTGCAGTGGGGCAGCCATTCCTTGTACAGTATGCTGGCCAGCGAAAATGTGATCCCGATGCCCAAGATTGACGTATCGACCGACCCCTGGTGTTGCGGACACGGTGAACTAGGGCAGTGGCAGTGCAATATGAGTATTTGGTTGGCGTATGGAGCATCCTATTAACATATGCTATTTGGCGCTTTCTCACGGAAGCAGGACTTGAGGCAGAGCCACAACTTTAGAATTCGATATTTTCAGAACACCACACATCACGTCCAGGAATGCCGATATTAACGAAAATGCAGCTAAGCACAAGCGTGCAGCGGGGCAGGCGGGCGTGCCTGTGAAACTGCCCCCTAACTGCGGGCGCTATCCCTCGTTCTCTGGTGCTGCCCGGCAGTGTTCAGGGCTTCAAATCCAGTAATGAGTGGCGAGGACATGCTCAAGCACCCGACCCTAGAGCTGCGCAGCCATCATTAGGAGGGTTTGAAGTCCTTCAGAGAGCGAAGATCCTGCCCTCGGCGATTATCATCAGATTCAAATGTGATAGCTCGCACGCCCGAGTCTGCAATACACATCCTTGCCAGATCCATTTATATCTCCCACATTCTCTCGGTTGGATTCTCTGTGTGCAGCTCCATGAAGCGCACCTCGTGCGTTGAGTCTTTGGCATCTGCTACTTGCCCTATCGACCTGTCACAAGCACCGAGAAGTGATGAACCTCAAGAGCAGTCGACGCTCGTCAACGTGGTAATACCGGAGGAGACTGGAAACGCCACCACCTACACCGACTGCAAACGACACGAGGTCTCAAGTCCTAGCAAGAGATGCTTCCGACCTCCTCCTAAGACCTCAATTAAAGCCTCTCGAATAGTTACGTAAGGTTGGTACACCAGCCGATGGGCCAGAAACAACCGCAAACATGGTTTCACCTTCACCTCACGATTCAGCTATTTCTGTGGCTACGTTACTAGCAGAAGCCCCTCCGAAAACCGTTCCAGGTTCACAGCCAGCAGCCTCATCAAAGTCGAATTCCCCGAAACAAACTACTCCACGAACATCAGAACCATCTACCGAACTTACAGCGGAGGAGCAGGAACAAGCAACGGCTCACGATTTAGAAGCAAACTCAGCTGTAGCTCAAGCAGAGGACGAAATCGAAATCGACTCATCCTATGCAGACTCTATATCTGATGCAGGCTATGAGACGGATTCTCTCGGTTCAGCATCCACATCCATTTCGAGCAGTATCAGGGACTTTGCGTTTGAGAATGGTAGGAGGTATCATAAATTCAGAGAGGGGTCGTACAACTTCCCCAATGATCCGAGCGAGCAGGATAGAGAAGATATGAAGCATGCCATGGTGGTCAATCTGCTTGGAGGAAGGCTACATTTCGCGCCAATTGGGGGAAATTGTCAGAATGTGTTGGATATAGGAACGGGAACAGGAATCTGGGCGATTCAGAGTGAGCCCCCAACAACCTCCGCGCATCTTTGTGTTTCTTGAGCGAAAGAGCCTGTACGCGATGCTGAGCACTTCTGGGATGATAGTGGGGGATCAATATCCCGGCACGAATATCCTCGGGGTCGATTTGAGCCCGATTCAACCAGAATGGGTGCCTCCGAATGTCAAGTTCATGGTGGACGATGTGGAGTCTCCCTGGCTGAAGCCCCTGAACCACTACGACTATATTCATGCAAGACACACCGTTATGGCCATTCGAAACTGGCCTCTGTTAATGACACGAGCTTTAGAGTATATATCTCTTGTGGCTCGAGTTTGCAGATGCTAACAAGAGACAGGCATCTAAAACCAGGAGGATGGATGGAGCTGCAGGAAATACACCATTTTCCCTACTGCCACGACGGATCGATGCCTCCCAATCATCCTGTCACGCAGTACTGGAGTCTGATCATAGAAGCGCTCGCTAATCTTGGAGTCAATTTTAACGCTACACTTCTGCTCGAAGGCATGATGCGAGATGCCGGCTTTGTGAACGTCTCTACACGGGTATTCCACGTGCCAATCGGACTGTGGCCGAAGAACAAAGTGCTCAAGATGGTGGGCTTGTATTGGAGGACTATACTGATTGATGGACTACAGCCGATTGCCCTGGGTCCACTCACTAGAGGACTGGGATGGTCGTGGGATCAAGTGGAAGTCTGGCTGGTAGAGGTGAGGAAAGCATATATGGAGAGTTGGGTACATAGCCACATGCCCTTGCATATCATCTGCGGGCAGAAGCCCGAGGAGGGATACAGATCTCCTGCACATGGTGGGTAGATAGATAGGTAGGTTGGGAAGTCCAGGAAGAAGGAATTCATCAGCGACGAGGCCATCTATCTACGGAATGAACAGACCCGAATTAAGCCTGGGAGTCTGGCGTACTTTGTTGGGTTTGGGTAGATAAACTCTCGATAGAGGAGATGAGAATCATGAGCATTTTTTTTGGTGAGCGTCGCGGTGATTCTGACACATTTCTGAGCATCTCCGAGCATATACCATATTATAACCGAGTGCATCCTTTCCTACATTTTCAGCATCATTATACTTTTATTCCAGATCGTGATCGTGTGTGTGTGTGTGTATTTGCTTTACAATAAGATGTTATCATCAAATCGGTTATAGATGCACCAAAAAAAAGTTATGATACAGTACAGTATCTTAACCCTCCTCCCCCTCTACTCGCACCAAGACCACCAGCATCAAGACAAAAACAAAATCGCCATCCGAGATCCCGATGGACTTTGAGTGACCCTTTTACTGGTACCCCTTAATTGTGGATACCCTTCGTAAGTAAAGCACTACATGTACACGCCAACTCGCTCCCTCCATCCAAGATCCAACTAATTCTCAAACTCTACTCACTGTACTTCAGATGATATAGTATGAGTATGTATACGATTCCGATCTATCTATACTGTATATATTTCCTTAATCATTAAAGCTGGGTATGAATGGTTAGAAAGTGCAGGAATAATAATAATCATGTTAATGATAATGATAAGAGGTATTGTATTGTACATATATACATATATATATAAAGTACAGTGCAGTATGGTCCCCCCCCCCCAGAAAAATTGTCTAGCGCTATTTTTGCTCTCTAACTTGCCGGTTTGTGTATCAAGTTATACACGTGATATATAAAGTCCGTGCTAATCTTATATTATGCGTTATATGCCTATTCAGGTCTTCTGGATATTTCTTATTCGTCAAGTATCCTTGTAGCTATTCGTGCTACGAGTAGCTAGCAAAAGCAGCCAAAGTGTCAGATATGAGCTAGACAATTATTCTGGGGGGGGACCATACATCACCATCCTCGACGATCAGCTATACATACATCGATGATCGAATATTACCTAATAATAAGTAATTATTAATCAGCCCTTTACAGTATGCTGTGCTGATCCCGTCCACCACTCCATTCTACTCCCGCACAGGGATTGGGACCTGGAATAGAATAATACAGTAGAGTAAGTAGATCCCGGGTCAGCCAAGCTCAGCCCAGCACCTCATCCCATCCCATCCCATCCCATCCCATGCCTCTTCTTTCGTATTTTCCTGTAAGCGAGGAAACAAGCAAGTAAAGTCCAACCGAAAATCTATCCCATGCCATTCTCTTCATCCCGGTAATATTTGCAGCGGATTATTATTCCTCGGCTACAGTAGTAGGACAGTAGTACGCCGGATGCCTGGATGGGACTGGGACTGGGACTGGGACTGCACTGGGATTAATTGTACTGGATAATTGGGGGATCGGGAGACCACCCCTTTCCCGATCCCCCAATAATTAGGGTGAGGATAGGATGGGGGAAAAGTGAAAAGTGATATGAATGGAAGAGAAAAGAAGAAGAGGAGAAGAGTACTTGTACTGTGATAATCGGTTAACTGCTGTATGTTTAAAAAGTAATAATGGTAGGGATGGGACTGGATTGGATTGGATGGGACGGGATAGGAGGAGATGTGCTTTTTGTCTTTGGGGCTGGAAAAAAGAAGACTTGGGCAGAGGAGGGATGTGAGGAGGGGAGAGTTGATTGGATTGGAGTATTAGCATGCTAGAACTGATGTTGTACGAAAGAAAGAAAGAAAAAAAGGGAAGGAATTGCTTCATACAGTAAATAATACTTTCGTCCATAAATATTTCATTTCATGAAAGTAAAGAGTATATACCTATTGTACCACCCTTCCAAGCAATCAATCAATCAATCGTACAAGCACATGAATGAAACTCATCAGCTTACTCTAGTATGTAGTTCAGTGCTGTACTATAAATCCTACTGTACTTCTCTCTCTCTCTCTCTCCATTTTTCAACTACATGCACAGTCAGTCAGTCCGTCAATTTAGTATCATCAAGGCAAAGTCAATTATCATTACGCAATAATCCTACATCTTTCCTCAAACCCTTTAAAACTCAAAACACTCCCCCATCTCTCATATACCGCCATCCGCAAATCCTTGAAGCCTAGACCCACCTCCTCTCTCTTGGCAGCTAGTACTGTAGTGCTTCTGCTTCGTACAGAATAATGTAACGTACCGTATCATACTACAGTACTGACTACTGTAACCGAGTTAAGAGATACCGCGGGACGGGCGGGAACACGGCTTTCTTTTACTTCGTATGTACCAGTACCAGTAGGCGGCACGGCACACGGCACACGGCACACCCCGAAGAGGGAAGTGGAGGGATGTGGAGTAGAGTGGATTGTTTACGAAGGCCTCGCTACGAACGAGAAGAGAGGATGGAGGTGGATGTTTAGGTTTATGTAGTCAATCTGTCACTTTCGGCCGGACGGCGGCAACTACTTGATACATGATACTGTAGTGGGCTGTGCTGCTATGCATCTCTTCTCCACAGAGAGAAGATAAATACTGTACACAAGTGCATCTCCTTCTTCTGCAGTACATCAAGGGTTCAATGGCATCTACTACTACTAATAACGAAGTATCCCCATACAGTACAGTAGCCGTTGCTCTCAAGGATATACCTGTTGTACTGTACATAAATAATAATTATCATACGTACACTTCGTAGTAGCGGTTTTCGCGGCAACAATGGTGTGAGGGAACAGGCGTCCCATACCACTTACTGTAGTAGCGTATGTTGCGCACCACAGCAGTCCTAGAGAATCAAACACAGGCCACGCCCGTCGGGAGGGAAGGGCGGATGAGCGGGATTCAATTATTGCCGATGCGCCCGTTTCAAATAATCTTCACTACAGTACGAAGGTACTGTACTAGGAGTAGGCGCTATCCTTACTCTCTTGCTATCTTGACAGGTCGATCGATATACTGTATGACCTGCGATAATAATTCATATCTTCCCTCTTCCATCTTCTATCTTCTATTCGCTGGATACTTTAATCCGATGATACGATACGAGGCTACTGGACTATCATATGTACTGCATATTCTTCGAGGGCGTGATAGGATACAGCTCCAGTAGTAAAGTACTAGCCCCCTCCAAGCCGGAAGACT
The DNA here is from genome assembly GCA_003988805.1 of Ploettnerulaceae sp. D365. NCBI lineage: Eukaryota > Fungi > Ascomycota > Leotiomycetes > Helotiales > Ploettnerulaceae > Ploettnerulaceae sp. D365. Next base: position 26,006 of record QYAL01000037.1, on the reverse strand, counting down.
ACCCCTGTACCGTACCGTACCTACACATTGACGGGGACGGGAACGGGGTGGATACGAACCAAACGAAAACGATGGATTATCATTCGTCCGGCAGCGGAAGCACAGGTTCAGGTTCAGATTAGTTCGGATCAGGTCATGTTACTGTACAGTACTGTACCGCGAAGCCGTTCGTTTCCTACCTTTTGACTTTTTTCCTTTTTTTCCCCTTCCATTTTCCCTCTTTTCCTTTCCTTTTTTTCTCTCCCTCCCCCTGAAATTTCTCTTCCCTGCGTTTTCTACATGTCATTTGTTTACAAAGTGACGCATCGACGTGTTTGTGTTTGTTTATTTGTTTATTTACTTTTGTGACAACAGTACAGGACTTCAGGACTTTCCTTGCTGTACCAGAGCAGGGATTACTTGCTGGCCGACGTGCATTATTATTATCGGATCTCTGTTTGGTTGATCTTCTGGAATAATCCAACACCGCAGCAGCGGATTTTACATGCGAGCCGTGCGGAAGGGATTGGATTGGATTGATTGATTTGATTGGCAAGGGGGATTTTAAAGAGAACAAAACCAACAAAAAGTCCCAAGAACTTGGGTCTTGGGAATTTTCTTGGGTTACGTGCGCGTGCGTGGGTGAATTCGGGTTTTGGTGTCACCTTTTAGAGGGGAGATTTCTTTTGTCCTTCCTTTTTCAGTTGAAGAAAGGACCAAGTCGAGTCAAGTCAAGTCAAGTCAAGTCAAGTCAAGTCAAGTCAAGTCGTACGGTACTTACGTACTGGGATTTTCTTTTTCCCCCCTATCGACCACTTTTCATGAATGCGTTCAAGGGGGTTAAATAAAAACCCGAAATCAAACACAGAAGACGGACGCACCACGGAAGCAAATATAGTACAGTACATCACAGTACGTACCACCAACCAACAACCCCACCCCACGACACGACACGACACGACAGCTGTAGATCGACGGGAATGAAAGCCATGGGGAAGATACGCGTTGCGGGAAGCCGACTCAGCGTTGGCTCGTGGAGTATCCCGTTGGCTCGGAGTCCAGTTCCGTCTCCATCGAGCCAGGAATCGAAGAAGGAGAGGAGGAGTAGCCAACAGCAGGAATTCAGCTCTGCAGCGGCAGCTCCAGCTCCAGCTCATGCGAAGGAGACTTCCCCTCCTCCCATTGTTGATAATGCATCATCATCATCATCATCTATCGCCGGTATTGGGAAATCGATGCCCTCGACTTCGAAACTGACAGAGCTGGCGGCGACGATCGCGCGAGAGACCGAGAAGCTCGATAGGTACCTGAAAGACCGTGGAAGTCCCGCCCCATCGTTCGATGTCGATGGGCCGTTGAACTTCCCACGGTTGGAGGATGAGATCAAGAGGGCGAGGGAGGAGGTCGTGAGGGCTACTAAGGAGCTGGGGGATCTCGTCACTGGACCAACGGAGAGTGTGAGATGGATGGCTTGGGATGTAAGACTATGTTCGTGCTAGAGGAGATTGGGAAGCGTTTGCTGATGAAATAACAGCATAACAACTCGCTTTCTCTACATGCCATCTACCATTACAAGATCGGTAATACCCTCTTCCCCTTCCCAGATCCTGAGCTGAGAACCCAGCTAATACCGTTCAGCTCAATCCTTCCCCCTCAACTCAACCGCCACGTTCGCAGAGATAGCTGCTAAGGTTGGCCTGGATGAACTCAACGTCCGTCGTTTCCTCCGTCACGCAATGACCAACCGCATCTTCAAAGAAGTCTCCCCCGGCGTCGTAGCTCACACAGCCGCCAGCCGAGTCCTCGCCGAAGACCAGATGATGAACGACTGGATCGGGTTCTGCGTCGAAGACATGTGGCCCGCAGCCGCGCAAACCATCCCGGCCATCGAGCGCAACTCCTCGGCCAGCGAAGCAACGCAGACGGGCTTCTGCCTCGCCAACAACACCACCGACCTCGAGCCCATGTTTGCCACCTTTGGCAAGTCTCCACTGCGCGCCAAGCGCATGGGAGGCGCCATGCTATCCCTCACCGGCGGCGAAGGCTACGAGCTGGCCTACCTGCTCGACAACTACGACTGGGCCGCCCTCGACGCTCGCGCCGCCACGCTCGTCGACATCGGCGGCTCCCACGGCTTCGTATGCGTCGCGCTCGCCGAGCGCTGGAAGCACATGCGCTTCGTCGTCCAGGACCTCCCCAAGACGGTGGCCTCGGCACCCTCACTCACAGACGACCTAGCCGCGCGCATCACCTTCCAAGCGCACGACTTCCACACCCCGCAGCCGATCCGAGGCGCCGACGTCTACCTCTACCGCTGGATCCTGCACAACCACTCGGATAAGTACGCGGTGCACATGCTACGCCAGCTCATCCCAGCGCTGAAGCGAGGCGCGCGGGTCCTGATCAACGACCACTGCCTGCCAGCGCCCGGCGCCGAGAGCGCGTGGGACGAGAAGATCATCCGCACGATGGATCTGGTGATGCTGACGCTGCTCAACGCGCAGGAGCGGACGGAGTCGGAGTTTCGAGCCCTGTTTGCTGAGGCGGATGCTGGCTTTCGGTTTCTGGGTGCTAGGAGGGTGGAGGGGTGTCGTATGAGTATCGTAGAGGCGGTTTGGGAAGGGGAGGATTTTGGGGTTGGGGTGGAGGTCGAGGGGAAGGAAGAGAGTGGCCTGAGATGATAGGGGTTCTCTAGAATGGCCAAGCTATTAGGCGAGGCGAGATCATCTCTTTTTTTCTTTTCTCTCGTACAGATGGCAAGGGAAGGATAGAACTGAACAAGCATGGTGTGCGGCGTATATTGAAGCGGTCTTTTTCTTTCTTTCTTCTTTTCGGCCTTCCTTCCTTCCTTCTTTCTTTCTTGCTTGTTTATTTCTTTCCTACCTTTTTCCTTCCCTGTACAAAATTCACAAACCTTCCCTTTTCATTCATTCGTTCATTCGTGCGATGGATCATAGATCATGGATCGGTGCAGATAGATAGAGAGATACAGATCAGATAGATACCATTCTCATAGCAAGCAAGTAAAGCAAAACAAAACAAAACAAAGTCAATAAGCAAGCGAATAACCACTCGATCAATTAATGAACCCTCTTCTCAAGCCCACTCATAAATCCCCGAGAGAAGAGAAACTTTGAATTCAACCTTCCATCTCAATTTTTCTTTTTTGGTACGGAATTGTCGGTGCACCTACCTGCTGTAATTCTGCGCGGCTGTTGTTGGCAGAGATGTAAAAAGGATGCGGATGAGCTACTAAGAGTCTATGGATTGAGATGCTCTGAAAAGATGTGGTTCATTCTCCGAAACTATTTGGTCTAGATTTATATCTAATGTTCGTACTGAAGATCTCGGAAGCAGAGTAAAGAAAGGAAAGGGAAGAGAGCATTCATTTCCCACTTTTTAAAATCAAGGCTGTTTGTCGATACTTATTTCTGGCCACTCGATCATAATCAGGAGCAGTTCCAAGATATTAATACCTGAAGCTCTCACTTCTTTCTTCACTTTTGATCTTACCAGCAAGAACTTCTGACTTTCCCGATCCATATCCTATCAGAATAAATCCCTTAAACCCCATCATCCAAGTCATCTTCAATATCCTCTATAGTGAACCCGACAGCCTGCAAAACTTTTTGCGTTTTAGCTGCCTCGCTGCTTGCTAGAGCCAGATTATAATGTCTCTCGGCTATGTCGAGATCCTTCTTGAGCCGGGGCGGTACTATGGCCGCCGGTCGGATCCTCGGCCTAGAAATACTCTTATCTGCTATATCATCGGTCGCCCACCTTTTTTTGAACTTTTTGATATCAGCATTTATTCTGCTGACATCACCTAGCATTGGAAGGTCCAGTTTTGGCAGCTCTCCTCGCAAAAGAGCCAGTCGATCTTGAGAGTATGATTCGATGGCATCAGGAAGATAGAGCGCATCGATAATGCATTCGTCGCCCACACGCTGGGGTTCAGGAGGGTACCTCCCAATTGAATATTGATTGTAGTCTCTGATGACCAGAGAGAGTTCTTTCAATCCGTCAAAGACTTCCAGAATCGACCCCAGCAAATCTTCCAATGCTCCTTGCTCATAAGAAGGAGGTAGCAAAACCGCCAATTTTTGGACTCTGCGCAAACCAGCCTGGTCGCCAATTTCAAAAGGATCGACCAGCCCGTCAATGACCGAATCAAGACCCATATCAAGGGAATATTGAGCGAAGTCGTCGGTGCGAATGTAGAGAGTGTCCAGCTGGACATTGAAGTAGGTTTCCGGGATAGACTCTGGATATGCAAAAGCTTTAGCCCAGTGCCTCGAAAGTACTCCATGAGACTCGCGACAAACATAAGCTATCTCCGGTGGAGGACAATTAGAATCGATGCCTAGCATGTGGGAGTCCCAGAAAACCCTCTGATCATAACATCCTGCCCCTGACATGAGACAAATTTGTTCCCGCAAAAATGTATCATTTGCCAGGTCTATATGTTTCAGCAAAGCCTGGTATCTCTCCTCATCGTTTTCGGGTTCAAACTTCAACGCGTCTCGCCCGGGCCATGAAAACCCGTGCTTTTCTTCAAAGTCCAAAAAGGTTTTCTGAGTACATCTTTGCTTGATATGCACGAGCCGCGGCCCCGGTAAAGCGAACTCCCAGATGAGAAGACGTATCTCAGCGGGCAGTCTCGGAAAGTAGGTGAACCTTTTCCGCAGGGCCACACCAGCCATTGTGTTTTGTACGCGCGGGGTCGAGTCGTTCGAGGGTATCGGTTTCGGAGGCACTGCGGTTCTAGGAAGGTAGCGGCGCTCTCGCAGAATTACCTCGTTCTGTGGTTAACCCACTATTAGGCAGAGAGTTGCAGAATGGTGCAGGGGATAATTAGGAGCTGCAGCACATCCGAGTGCAGTAGTATCCTATCGCGCTATGTCAGTCCTGCCGAGAAAGAAATGATGGGCTGGCATGTTCACAGCAATTATTTGAGCCTGGTCTTTGTCTCGTTCAATCTCAATTGAGGTAGTCTTGAGATTTTTGGATCGGGACATACGCTGGGCAATTGGGGCCAAGTCGCGTGAGGTATCAAGCGTCGCTGGCTCTGGTGTGGTTGATATGTATGGTAGGAACTGTCAACTGGCCTTGAAGATGCGACATCATACCATCAGTGACACGTGATATAGGGGTAATATTGAAAGAATCACGTGTCAAAACAATTTAGTTGTGAAGCCGATCAATCAAGAGCCTTAGCCAGTGTCGTGTAGCATTTGCCCTCTTGATAGTTTCTTACCTTCAGTATCCCAGACTTAAGATAGAGTTGGTGGTTCTTCGTTGGAAGTTGCCTTTGACCCAAAATGCGCCATCCTTGCTAGCAAAAATGTATGCATAGGTATGAGCTAAAATAGCAACCATGAGAAAGAAGAGTAGGGGTGGTATGATAAGGAAAGTAATGGGCCACTCCACGAGTCGTACAGATATTTGCCAAAAGTGTGCAAATTGATTCGCCAGTCGCCCGTAGTATATATGGAACGAAGCCGTAGCCCACTAAACAGCTGAAAATGAAATTTCCGAGTCCTATGGACCATATGTCATTGCCGAACCGTCAAATGAGAAGATGTGGCAATCGTACTATGCCGTGCAATACTGAAATATAAAGGAAACGCCTGAACCAGATAGACATCCTCATCAGGACGGAGCAGTAGACAAAATATCTCCGCAGCCAGTCTGGTGATCTCTCAAAAGCACTCTCAAGTCAGGTTTCTCCCACAGCGTATACCCCTTAGTATCTCTCTCCCAAACAATCTCGTCGCTATTGAACCAAGCAAGGTCGTACTGCCAGAAGAGCTTCGCCAGGACCATGCGCATTTCAAGGTAGGCGAGGCTAGCATCAATCAGCACGATTCCCTATTACCACAGGTTTCAAAAGGAATAACTCACTTCCTTCCTAAACATCCTCTGGGACCATATGAGAATGGTAAGCTCGTCTCCAATCTATCGCCACCTTGCCCCTCAGGTTCATTCTTCATCCACCGCTCAGGGATGAATGCGCTTGGATTCCAGAAATTCAACGGGTCACGCAGAACAGACCAGGCGTGGACTGAAACCCGAGTCTGTTTTCGTTAGCCTCACTTCCATCAAATCCCAATTCCAAGCTTAACAAGAAGAGAGATGGAAACTCACTCCTTCGGGAATCCACTCTCCTTCTATCTCACATCCGCCCGCCGGCACAATCCTACTAAGATGACCAGCTCCGGCAGGAGGATAAATTCTCAAGCCTTCTTCGACTACAGCATTTAAATATTCACATTCCATCAGTGCTTTACTGGTGATTTCGTCTAGACTAGTGAATCTCGAGCGCATCTCATGTTGTAGACGCGATAGTGCTGCTTTGTTATGGCCTAGGTAGTAAGTGACGCCCGCCAAGAAGGTAGCGGTAGTGACAGCGCCAGCCATCATGATGACATTGAAATGGGAGGCCATTTCAAGAGTTGATGGCCGTGGTCCTTTCGATGACAGGATATGGTAGGCAAAGTCTTTGCGCGTGGTTGTCATTTTGAGTCGCCTAGGTGTGGGTCTTAGTCAGATGCGGAAGAGGGGGGAAATGGAACATACGCTTCTGTATGCTCTGTCGCATACTCGGCATGTCGATAGAGAGTTTTCTTCATGTGGTCTGTCTTCAACCATTCGAGAAAGGAGAAAAGACCGGGAATTACGCAGACTGCGCGCATTACATCGTTCATGTACGTTGTGTTGACAATCACATCCGCCCAGTGATATCGGTGTTCTGGTTGAAAGAAGTCAGTCAGAGAACTTGATCGGCAAGTCATAGATAGCGTACCTGGCTGTGCCTGGAGTCTTGCATCGAATGAGTCACCAAACGACATCTCTCCTACACAGTTCCATCAGCCATGTATCTTCGACACCGTCTTACGTAGCTGCTCACCCATGATATTGAATGTAACATAGTTGAACTGCTGGACAATGTTAAAGCCTCGCTTCCCATCATGGCTTTGGACGTTTCCAATAGCCTTCACAAACTCATTTGTCCTCCTGATCAGAACGTCTTCGTTCTCCAATAGGTTCGAATTGCTGAAAGCAAAACTCAACATTCTTCGCATTCTTGAATGTTCTTCCCGATCAGTTTCGTTGATAATGTTCATGGAATGATCGACTTCGGGGGTGAAGAAAATAGGGTCTTTGATCATGGAGGGTACTGTCCTAGTTCCGAAGCCGTAGATAGCCTTTTGAGCTGCATGGGAACCGAAACTCAAGTGATTTGGTGCAATTCTCACGATCGGGCCTATATCATCATCCTTGTTATTGTCTGTGCGTTGGAGATCTTGGACTCACGGGACGGCCCGTTTCAGGGTCAGGGTGTCAGGAGCACGGGTCGGGATCAATGAGTGGTGAGAGTTTGGAGAACATACCCCATCGTTGGTGCCAGTTGTGATTTCTCCATGGCCCACGTCCGCTTAAGATAGTGTAATACCAGAAGCCCTACCACAACATTAGCCTGCCCCGACTCAACAGAAGGTGAGAGTGGCATAGATTACATTGGAGAGGGGGGCTACTGCTGGTCCCGGGAATCTAGCAAGCGGGTGGAAGATCTTCAGATATATGATTCTGGTGAGCGTGACAAGGAAAATCTCGAAGTTGATCAGTCATTGCAAACTTGATCAATCTGGAGTGAGAGCAATCACCAGGGCTGTGGCCACGAATATCGGATATTTTAGGATCCCGTCGAAGCTTGTCCTCGACACGGATCTCAGGGCGTTACAAATGGCTAGAAAGCCGTTTTGCAAAGATTCTGCGAGCATTTTGCTTTTAGAAGTAGTCCGACAACGATGGTGGGAAAGCTCGCCCATGGGCAGCGTCTTATACTTAATTTCTCGCGCCTTCCTTCCGTCGTGCACTTGGGTCGTGCACAGGTCCATTCAGACTAATGGATCAATCATATTCAGGACATGCCATTCGTTAACAAAATCCCATCAGGCAGGGTCTTCGTCCACTTCAGCTGTACATCAAGACCAGTCTTGGAAATACGGACCTACAACCTGCATGTCCGACAGCTTCTATCCGCTAGCCAGGGGTCTTCATGACTGCCCAAACGGCAAACCAGATTCCAATATAAGAATAGCGCCATTATTTTGGGACGCCCAGGCTAAAATCGGCAATTGGCACTCTTCAGTCCATATCCGAAATCGTGCCGGTACTTAAGCTATATCTGCTACATGAAAAGTAGCAAGTGAAACTTGTAAGATCGATCGATCGATCGGCCCAGGTGCAACTTGGTCCCTTGGACTTGTGAAGCTCTCAATAGCAAGTAACTTGGTGATAGTAGACTAGGAGAGATAGACAGACTCCTCCGGCCCTGCTGACGCGGCGGGAGGGGTGCTTATCGAGAACTAAGTGACACAAGTATAAACGTTCATCATAAGATATTGACGCCATTGGAACCACTTTGCCTCATCCGTACCACTTATTTAGCTTTTTGGGCCCAATTAAAGATTCTTCATGAACAATCATGCCTTCTCCAAGTTCTCCAAGTGTCCAAGCTTTTGTTCTATCTTCTCTAGTTTTCGGCCCTGTTTCTTAGACCGCTCTCACTGAAGAAGATGGCCCGGGAGAGCCGATGCGAACTCATGGCATTTGCTAGTGGTGAAGAAATTTGTGAACGCATTTCGAATGTATATTTAACAAGCGAGCGGATCCTCATAGGTTGGCTCCCACGGAGAAGGCATTGAAAATGGACAAGATGGGCAACAGACCGTCAAGGAGTGGGGGATGTCCCAACGAGGCCGTATCAACCATGGAGTAGCGTACACGATGCAGATACTTCTGAGGTGGTGACTGGAGGATGGGGGAAAAATCAGGGGATGGTAAAAACCGGTGGCTGTTGCGGTGGAGAGAGAGAACTACTCTTTCAGGTACTCCTCGCAGGATTGGCCAATTGATTTGAAACCAAAATTGCGCTAGTGATGCAACCAGGTAAACAGCTTTCGATGTCTGGGTAGGTCAAATAAATTATAATAGTGGAGTAGTGAAAAGAATCTTCGCGTCGGTTCTTGATCTGTGCTTGTCGTTCAGCTATCATCTCCATAAGACAATACTTCCAACATGCGTAGATATGATATGTACCTCGGACGGGCTCTTCAATAACCTCGATATAGCACAGGATACCTTCTCCTCGGTTCATAACAGTTGGAACTGATGTCTTGGGTATTGGGTACCGAGCTCAAGCAAATTCCCGAGGATCCCACATGTTCCCGCATAGCTTACCCTCTTCTCCTAACTCCATGGCGCACCCGACGAGCTAATCCTTGGCCGCTATCCGCATACCGTAAGTATGCCAGCGCATACAGTAGTATGATCTGACTTCTTGCACCCAAACTCTCCTCGGGAAATTTTCCCAGCTGCCCAGTACTAGTAACTAAGGCAGCTAGAGCCATGGAAGGAAGACTTCCTCTCCCTCTAGGCCTCGCACAAAGTTGCCCTCGTTCTTTGATAAAACCCCTCCAAATATAACCCCTGATGCAATGGTGGTGGCAATCGCGGGATTCGATGTAGATCACGGGATGTCCTAACCCAATATGGCGGGTATGGAACATTCTTCGCGAAACTCAATCTCCAGGTTCTCCACAGCATCTTTATATCCCAAGAATGCGAATTATCGGGGGACTCTGTCATCCTTTATGTCGAGGGAAATCCTTCACCGCAGTGAGAATTCGGTTTGTTGCAAGTCGCACCAAACCCGCACAGCGGCCGCCCCCCTGTCAAAGTGCGGACAGCTGCACGAGCCAGACGCCTAGCCGTGCAGGTGCATGATATATTTTGCCAGTAAGTAAGCGGCGGAGTAGCCGAGCTTGCCTTTTGACTGAAGAGCCAGTCGCATCAGGGTCATGGAAACGATTGGCGGTCCTCTTTAAAGAGCGGTGATGCCCTAGATAGAGTGGAGTTTCATGATACCGAGGTGGGTTGAGGTTGATACGCGAAGGTCAGATTAATATTTGGAGTTTCCAGAAATTTTTGATGATGAAGCGAGACTTGCGCCACCATGACGCCGCCTCCCGTTTTCCGTCCCAAATAATAAACAAAAAGAAAACAAAACAAAAGAACCCTTGCCAGCCTTACAGTTTTGCCAGCGAACTTCTTACAGGAAACTTTATTGGCGCCAAGGTCGGCTTGGTATTCGTGAGTTTAAATTATAGTTCTGGGCTATCCAGGTAGCATACTAGCAGTCACCACTGATACATGCATGTGAATTTGTATTTTCAACGCTGGTCTAATCTTCAACAGACGCTGCTACCTCACAAAATTCAAAGCCCTCGATCTATGCTTCATTGACCCAGTTAATAATAGTCTCCCTACCGGTATTGATTGATGGAACTCTAATAAAGTGTGTTGTCTCGATCCTGCAGTTGCAGCTAGATTGATCGAGACAGCACACTTCTCATAAATCATACTGGTATTTGGAATAATTCCAGTAGAAGGTAACTACATGAGTGAGTATGTCTTTTCCCTCAATTATCGTGTTTCTGATTTCTGATAAGGTGCGGATATGGATTTGAGTGTCATCCTCGAATCCTTGTTCACCTGGACATACTTCAGTACTTCAAGTTCTGGTCCGTCTATGATTTGGGCGAGGAAATGTGTTAGAGGTATGAATAAAAGTCTATCAGCGATACGAACTCGAAGGACCAAAGGGTACTATTATAGAACAGTGCCCACTGTCACTGAGTACTCGTCTTAGAACCTACTAACAACTTCGGTTGTGCGAGCAAAGTTTGTTATTAACTGGAAAGATAGTAATGACGTTTTGGTATGACAGGAAAAAGAGCTGTAGGATAAAACTTGCGACAGATTTGACCGCATACCGCATGCACATTCTGTGCAAGATGAGGATAATTTGAAATATTTCCAGTCCCAAAGCTGTATTCGGATAACACCCACAAACAAAGTGGTGATTCACTTTATATTATAACGGGTATCGACCAACCATTGCACATCAAACACTTCTTCCTGGACCTCCTCCCACTCAACCGGCTCCTGACCCGCCAAAATCACGCCCAAGTAATAATGCTGCTCCTCCCCCTCAATAGGAATCAAGCTCATGCTCGTATTACACCCGAGACTGGCTATCATTGTTACGGTGTTGACTTTTACTTAAGAGCAATCAGATAGCCAGATAATGAATCAGAGATACTGTGGTTGTATTCTCGTTTGTAGGGCAGTAGGACTGTAGAATGCTACTGTGAAGCTAGTTCGTAAAGAGTGTGAAGTTGTGCCGAAACGGTTCTGAGGTCCCGATTTTGGACCTTTTTGGTGCTCGTTGTCGGATTTTGTCAGTACTGATGAGTTCTCTGGAACACGGAGAATTAAAAGAGTGATCATACCTGTAAGTTGTAGCTGGTTCAATAAAGAAAGGAACAGAGCTGACTAACGAGTCACAACAGCGGCAATGCGATGGAAATTGCATGGCTTTCCATCGATTTCATGGATCCTTGCCCCCTATTCTGGTGGGGAATTTTCTCTCGCTTACTACTGTAACCGATGTCCAGAGACCCCTGAGGAACATCATTTTGCGGAGATTCGGGCGGGGGCCATGGAAGCCGGGGTATGCGTCTATAATACAGAGTTATAGGGTATATAATGGCAAGTTATAGGTAATCTTAGGTTTTTCATGCATCGTTTATGTTTACACTTTACTTCGTACTGTAGCGGTGTTTTATTGACTTTTTGTTAATGATGCTGTGCGTTTCTTAGTACAAGATGTTTTTGGTACTCCCCTCCTGCCGGATCTTCCTGAACCACAAACCGGGATCGAATTTTCTCATTTCCTTAACCTTTTGTATGCGTCAGTTATCATATCCAAGAGCCTGGCAGCATGAATCTGCACGATTCAAATCGTTCGAACTGAGGAAGAGCACATGACATTGAATTGAGTGCTTCTCGATGACTCAGCAGCCTTCCTCGTAATTCAAGAGTGGAAGGATCGTCGTCCACAAGCGACCACAATTTCTCTTTTCAGTCCAGCATCAAACAATTTCACTACGTACAGTCCGTATCATAATGGCTGAGACTAAGTCATATATATTTCTGGTGTATTTTTCATCAGCTCTCCAATTTGAGTTGCAGCATGCCAATTGATGCAAGTTCGCCGCCTTGGCATCCGGTGCGGCCGCGGTGACAAGACCAACGAAACATCCCCACTTGTTTCAAAGTCACCGCTCGAGACTGTGCCTCTGAGGAAGAAGTATAAAAAGAATGGTCACATCAATCGTCTGGCCACCTTCTGCAATGTCATCCTCTCGGGCTTGACGAAACCCTTACGGTATCAACATGCGCGGTGATAAGCTCTGATTGATTTCCTCGCCGCAGAAACCATGTCCTGGGTCATGAACGCGCCTCTCATCACCACAACCGCGTTCTAGCATTGATATGACCGCTTCTCGGATATTTCGGATCCATGAGCATGTTTCTTATCGGCCACGATCACAATTACCCTAGGCCGTTTTGGCTGCGGGCCAACTCCTAATGTCATCTTTCTTAATCACCTGGGACGACTTTCTGGTCTTGAAGGAGCGGGTTTAGGTCACCATGGTGACGGTCATCAACTCTAATATCTTCTCCTTGTAGAAGAGAAGGATACACCAAGCGATACAGAGCAGTCTTTATGGGTTCGACTCCAGAACCATCTGTGGTGCGTGCTTCGAAGGTGTAACTGCTGGCTCGAACGTTGGAGATGTTATTTCGTGTGTCAAGTCTCAGTCTCGTTAGGGCTGCTAGGCATCGGGTCTACTGTCATCAGGAGCCATCAGAAGCCCTGCATCGATGGAGACAGGTGTCCAAATGGTGTGAGCAAGGAGGAGAGAGAAGTGATTTCAAGAGACGAAATTCTCTTGACAGCAAATCGACCTCACAGGCGCTCTGCTGCTTGTGCTCGGCCTATCAGATCTATTCGCCGCATCAAGTTTGGGAGGAGATCCAATTTGAGGCTTAGCATCAGCTTCGCTTCTAGCGTTACTATCCTGATAGTAAGTATTCGTCTTGGTGGAGGTGAAGATGAGAAAGCCCTTCCTGTCATGCCGATGTGGACACTCAAGAGACGCGGGGACGGACTAATACAGCGAACATAATTAGTGGTATTTTCGTTGATTTACCATGACGCTGTAGTTGGCCCAGCTGTGGAAGCATTCTTTTGTTTACTAGAAACTAGTTTGCTTTCATAATTCCACTTTTCTCCCGGGCTGTCATGCTGGATTCGTCGTTGAAAGCTGGGATGCGGTTCATCGTTCCTTCGCCTCCGTTGCAGCAATTATCGCGGACTTTGTCATATCTCGGTGGGCGATTTTGAGTCAACTCAATCGTCTTGAATGGTTCTTCAGGATCCGAGGCAATGATCTTGTCATATCGCTGGAGTTCCACGACGCAGGATAGAAGTATCTCACATACCTGTTCCCCCGTCAACATTGGACCACCGATTGTACGCCCCGGCATTCTGTCTACAAGCATAGCTGCGTTCGCCCAATCTCGTGGGTCTAAAGAATGGAGTCAATTGGTCAACCCTCCACAGAACAAGCCGTATCGATCTCAATGGTGTACCTATTCCGATCCATTTTGTACAGTTTGGGGAGCAGCAGCAGCATCGAAAATTGCCAAGTGCATTGTCCGGAATACCAGATAGAGAGAAAGTGATTCTCTTTCCTGTCCTCCGCTATTCCTTTCCCATACTTTAACCCCTTGAAAACCCGCTGACCTAGGAATTTTTATTCAATTTTATTAACGATGTCTGCTAGTATTCGGTATCTGCATTGTGATATTTGGACCCCGAAATCTGGAAGAGAGATCAAAAGGGTTTAAATTGAAGCTTTAAGATACATATTTCTCGCATCGACTGGTTGAGCTCAGCCGTGCCTTTGTTCGCGGCATTTTTCGCTCAAGCCAAGAAGCTAGACCTCAAATAGGCTTCAGTGTTGATGCCAGGAACTAGGGCGATTGCCCTTCGATCTAGACTCGAGAGCGCTTATCGGGGAAACTCGACTAGTAGTATGGATATGACCCACGTGTATCAAATTGACCTCAGCCTTGAATTTAGCTTGGAGTTTAAATGGAGCAAATAAATCTATCAGATAAGATTCTACTCTATGGTCTGAAGAGATGAGGATGAGGTAAGACAAGACAATGGCCAGTCATCTCGGAAAATCAGGCTTTCATCTCAGGACGTACAATGATGTATATTCGGATCTTTGTGACGCAACTCATGCTCGATTCCGTCAACATTCTGTCGCTATCTGATGACGATTTGCCAAGCAATCATAGAATTGATTGCATCCACCAACACACCAGACAAAAACGTATTATTGACGTGTCCAGCCCTCTTCGCACGATAAGCCAAGTCAGCACCAATGATGGGCTCGATGCCTCCTCCAAGTTCAGCTGCAGGCCTTGTGCCACAAGCAAACCGACAAACTCAATCCAACCAAAGGGCGGCTTGGACCAACAAACAACGAATCACGCTCTCTCTCTGCCGCGAAACGGCCAGTCCGAGTCTGGGCATGGATAAGCTCCCCTTGGCAAAGCTATGTCTCGCAGCTAAGAGAATGATAGGCTGGATATCTCTAACAAAGACTTGCGAACACTGTGGGAGTTGATTGTTTTAACATCGCTAGAGCGTGCACGGTGGTGGCTTAGAGGATAAGTCGTGATGTTTTAGTGGACTTTAGGTGGATCGGATCTGCGGGGTCTGGGGGAATGCTCGCTTGGCGCTTTTTGAGAGGGGAGCTGGTCCAAGTCCCGGTGTTAGCTTGTCATTGATGACTAGACGACTGAACTCGTTCAAAAGAGAGAGGGGTCATCAAGGTCATGAGGTCTGTTAGGTATATAAAGGATTGAGGGCCACCTCGGTACCAAATCAAACAACCAATATCAAAATAATTACCCATGACAATCACTACCGGCCACGAAAGTCTAGCTCTATACGCAAAGACACTTATCATGGCTTCTACGACAAACGCCCCTACCATTACTTTCGACGAGGAGACTCTACGTAAGCCACCCTTTTCCATTGTGTGATACATTCTCGTTGCAGCGTCCTATGCACAAGGAACGCTTCAATCGAACTATATCTAACAGAACCCTCTTCCTTCCAGGCCGCACAGCAACCAACAACACCTCAGGCACCATGTCCTCCGTCGAAGAAGACCCCCTCGCTGCCCACGACCCCGAACACAAGCAGAATTGGAACGTCACGACCAAGCCCGAGGAGTCCTGGGCCGTCAAGGAGCGGCGGCGCTCCTCGATGTGGTCGAAGGCCGAGATGCCCGCGAACCTGATGTCTCCCAAGAAGAAGGCAGGCGGGCAACGCCGCGGCTCCGTGCTCAGCGTCTGGAAGTCGGGCAAGGATAAGGACGGCAACGATATTCTGGTGCACGACGATAGCAGCGACGACGATGATGACCATGAGGAGGCGATCAAGGATGATAAGAGTCAGGATGGATCGGAGCTCACGAAGACGGTTAGTCCGACCAGCAGTAAAGGGCATGGTCGTAGGGGGAGCATTTTGAGTTTGTGGAGTGGTGGGAAGGATGCTAATGGACGGGCGATTATCATGCATGATGATGAGGAGTGGAAGGATTGAGTTGCTGAATGTTAGATTGGGTGTTCCGATCATGTGTTGTTGTTTTCATATCGCGGTGGACATATTTGTGGCCTCTTTGATGGGTGCTTGGATGTTTTCATTTATGTCATTTGAGAGCTGGATAGATATACCCTAGCGAGAATCCGCGAGGTAGCTGCGACGAGGGAGGGAAATTTGTACGTTTAAACGGGTGTGAAATGAAAAAGAAAGATCTGCTCTAAATTATCTTTTCCTCACTTTACTATCTATCGGGTTCTTTCTCCCAGGGCTGTGTGGGACGAGGTTTCTAATCATCAGCAGTCCACGGCTCATTGCATGACATGATGGCTATGCAGCCACCCACTCGCTTGATTCGCGGAATGCAAATTCTCTTGTTCTTCCAAGAAGCCAATCTTTTCTCTGCATTTGAACATGCCACACGCCCTCTACTTTTTCTTAGACGTACTTGTACAGCCCTAAATAATGCATGCCAATCAATCCCCTCTCACAGAATCGAGGAAGTAAGTCAGTCTCTGATTTCTAGCCGCGGCCTAACCCCACTTCTAAATCCCCACCAACCATATCGGGCGACTTGTCACAACTAGCAAATAATAGTAGGTCGAGGTAAAGTGTTGTTTTTTTCTTCAAAGTACCTGCAGATTAGTTCGTAATTAAAATTCGTACTCGATCGACTTCTCGGGAAAACCGGGGATTTTTTCTACCTAGGAGAAGAAGTATAGCAGTCATCACCTCACAGCAAAAAAAGGGAATGGTGTAACTTTTCAAGGATATGGTTTTATAAAAAAAAAATAGATTTGGAAAGAGATGTGATTTTTACTAAAGCTAGCTAACAGATCTGTGAGGACAAGTAGGAAGACCTGTAGAGTCGAGTTTGTAAGTGCATTTAACTAGGAGTTGGAAATGTCTTTCGAGTCACTTGCAATCATCACTCATCGGCCTCACTGTTTACATATAACATTTCCATGTCATATTCCAGGAGTCCAGCTGGATGGCGTAAACCAAGGCGAGAACAGGGATATCCGTATTAGTTTCACCTCCTGGGAATTTTCAGGGGCTGTGGACTTTAAGCGAGTAGCTTACCTTGCCAGGACAGTTACCATCCTCTAGAGCCACCCCGCGATCAGTCTCGCTCGGCCCAGGGCATCCTCTGACACGGAAATTCTTATTAGAACATGATCCTGTGTCGGGTCGAGCGGGCCTTGATGATGGAAGAGGGTCTCATGGGGCGACGAGTCCAAAGACTCCAAATGGTACACGGAGGAGTTGTCAACCAAGAGGATGGTCCACTCACGGTCAACCGAGACATGAGCCGAGCACCGTGCTCCCGGTCCTCCGGGATTCTCGAAGGAGAACTGGATGGAGATTGTAGGACCGACGCCTGATCCGATTCGCATGGCCCCAAACGTTTCCAACGAAACCCGGGCGACTTCCTGGGTGAGCTCGAGGGTGGTTTCCTTGTACTTGTAGCCATCGTAAGTGACCATGGCTCTGATGTGGCGGTCCCATCCGCGCTCGGAGATGCACTCGAAGGTGATTTCATCGACGTGAGGGGGGATGCAAAAAGAGAAGGGTTTGGACCACCAGGCATTCGGGCTTCTGTCGGGAGTCCACCATGGAGACATATTGTGGTTAGGATCAGTGATATGTAGTTAGAATCTGTGCTTGAAGGGTGGAATTCGGGAGATTTTGAGATCGTGAAGTAAGCACTTGACTCTATGTTGCTCTGTGTATTCAGAATGAATGGTCAGAAATGAGGAGAAAGTACGGAAATCTACAATCTTTTGTACCTCTAGGATTTCACTGTTAAGGAGTGAACAATGGCTTCAGACAATGGCTGTTTCGATTCTAAGATGTTCGAGCCTGTTTCTCATTTAGCATAGCCAACAATGGACAATGCGGAGTAATAGCATTGTCGATACCAAAACAAAACAAAGGTCTGTCGACACAGTACTCTGTTTCTCTTCTTTGAATACTTCTGATTCACACACAACAAAGGATGTCTTTTTGATGAACTTTTCATCAATCCCGGTACATGCTCGCTCCAGTTGACGCAGCCATTTGTTTGGTTAGTCTACCGCAATATAATGCTGTAACTCACCTTTGCCCACTTTTGAGGAGTCGCCAAAGGTATCTCTCCCTTATCTCCTACCTGTCATCGATTAGGCTGTATCCATTCGTCTGTTTAAGTCTTGATGTCACCTGTATAATGTATTGCGACGATCGTGCAGTAGCAACTTCCATCTCCCGCTCGAGCAGGCCTCCTCAAAAGTCTGATGAAACGCAATTGATTCTTTGAAATGGACAACTATCAGATGAGTTGTTACGCTATTGGCATTTGGCTCCTGAAAGGACTTTCCAGATGGAGTCAATATGATGTGAGTCTTTATCTTGTGCTTGTTCATTGTCCTAGCCTCAGCCATTGCCTCGCATGCTAGCGCGCAGACCACTGACCCGAATTGCTCTTTTCAATTGTGCCACTTGGTTCAGACTGAAGCTCAAAAGATATTGTCCGAAAAGAACTGTTTTTACTCCACTTCGCCATTGAAAAACACCCCCTTCAAGCGTTTTCTCGCTGCTTCTGGATCCCACTCAGCTAGTTTCCGCTCCTTCATCTCATTTACCTTTTGTGCTACGAATGGCTCCATCGCATTCCTCGCAACCTTGCTTAGAAGATGCACTCTTGTCTTCCAAAGCTGGTCTTTCTCGACATGATCATCTCTCTGTCCAAAAAACCTCGTATCTAAAAATTTCCAGTAGATAGTATCAAACACCCAGCCTTTCCTCGCCGCATAAGTCAGCCAGAACCTCCCTGTTTCCCAGCTCTCTCTCATATATGCCGACAACGGGACATCCATATACTTCAGCCTGTATTCAGAACCTACACTCTCTTCAGCTTCTTTCATAGCAGATAGCCATGTCGTAAGTCGAGGTTCATATTTTTCTACCCAATCGTCGATACCAGCATCCCACATTTCCGGGGTGTCAAGTAGTAACCACCACGGGGGATCGAGAATAAATTGTGTAGGTGCAGTATACGTGTATTCCCAGTCAATTACAGAAATAATTTCGTTAGCCTCGTTGATCAACATATTTCCTGGGCGTAAATCATCACCATATAGCCGAAATGAGTCCAAGTTTGAGGGCGCGGGCAAGAGTTTCGAAGGTTTGGTTTTTGCTAGGGCAGACCAATTATCTTCGGTGAAGCCAAATATAGAAAGTCGACCTTGCTCTGCCAATTGACAGAAAAGCTGGCGTGCAACGTACTTGTTCCGGCAGTCGTCGGCTGATTTGACCAAATCGTTTCGCTGGAATGTCAGCTGGACCAGATGGCCTTGCGCCAGACTCACGTAGTACTCGTCTGAGGATTTGAAAGTCTTGTATTCTGGGGAGAGGACTGCATACGGGATGTTGGCGAGCTGAAGCATGTTGTTCATGTTTTGAGTAATAGGCCGCCCACTCACAGAAAATGAACCGTCGTCCGCTTCGACCAAGGACCCAATTCGTGTAAATTTGTGATGCGAGAGTTCCACGATGACATTTGCCATTTTGAGGTAAAGGTCTTCCAGTGTACTTTGAGATATATTTGGATCTAAGGCGTGAGTAATTGAACGATCAACACCAGGTGTAGTCAGGGCATGCGACAAGGTTGACTTGTTCTCGACGCGCTCTATAATGATAAATGGCCCGACGTCAGAGAAATCACTGTAAAATAACACACGCGGAGTAGGTATTTTAGTATTCTGCTTAATGTACTTTGCGGTTGCCGCCTCACGGAGAGTCTTCTCTTCAGGAAGCTGGACTTGACTGACGGAGGGCCGTCGAACGAAAATATCGGGAGAGAAATCTTCAACGTGTATTCGATACAGATTATTGTACCCGCCAATGATCATTGGCGTAATCCAGGTTGTTGGCTTTCCGAATTTCTCCGCCACCAGTAGTTCGAGACGACGACACAAGGAAATCTTGCTCAACGCCTTCTGGGCCTCTTCCCATTCTTCATCATTTTTATCCCACGCGAGCTCGTCGAAATCTTGCCTGGCGTGTTCCATGATTTTTGCCATCTCGATTGACGCGAGAAGCTTTATAGGAGTTAGGGCGCCACTGTCGGTACAGCCGCTACAGGCGGTGTAGTTCCTCGCAATCTGATCGTGTTCCGGCACAAGTGTCAGGTGTGGGAGGGGACAAGAATGATGAGTGATGACAAAATTTAACAAAACCAAGGCTGGCCTTATGTATAGATGCGGAGAAGATAGGCATCAATGAATACCGAATTGAAGTAACCTGGGTATCTTTGTGTTTTGGTGGTTGTTTCAAGATGGTGGTGCGAAGATCAGTGTGTGACTGTGACATATCTGCAGGTCACGTGAAATATTTTGTGCTCTCCCTTTCTATGGTCAAAGTGCTCTTATGGCTGCAACTATATTTACATCTAAATTCTGCGTAGATTCTCAAATTCTGGGATTGATACCATGGAATCTGCACATGGGAGAGAGGGCACATTAACGAAAGGCAGTACCTTCAACTATCTTCGCAGCTCCGCCTCATCAGTCACCTCTAGATCGTATGATCACCCGCTCAACTAAGTCCAAACTCGAGCCAGGCAATCCAAAGATAGCATTGCAATATCTTTTGCATTTGCTGTCAAGTTTAACCAAGAATGGAAGAAGTGCTCTTAGATGAAGAGTAAGAAGCGTTGGCTACTATGCTGAGAACTGAGAACTGGAAGTGATAATGGATGTAGCTATAGCTGATGACGAGTTTCATCTCCTATTATCAAAAGTCCAAGTTCTTTAGGACATGGAATGGTTTCTTGATCACTGATATCGTGATTATCGTCCTAGGTTGAATATATAGTTAAGCCACCACCTTAACTATATATAAATTCACACACAATAGGAAATATTCCTCATAATTTAACCTCTTGTTGTCGAAAGGATTGCACTCTGTCTGGGTGGCCAACGTCGTGCGAGATTTAGGAATCAGCAAGCCCTGCACCCGCACTTCCCAAAAAATTTAGTCAGGCTGGAAGGACCAAGTTATCATATTCAGATATGTCTTGCCTTCAAAATATTGACAAGTTCATCTTAAGCCCTTCTTCCATGGCCAGTCTCTTTCCTACTTCATGTTGATCAGGGGTTCTGCCACGTGATGTATAGTATGACCAAACCTCTCTCGGCCCTGGGAATCGGCGAATTATGGAGTGATATTCAACTTGACTTCAACTTGAAGAATACTCTTTTTTTTCATATTTCTAGTAATGATATGGCTCATGAACGAACGTGGATGAAGTCACTCATCTACTTACAGCAAGGCGGATCTACATTGATTTCGGGGAGTGGAATTTCATAAAGTTGTGATGTCCATAAAATGGGTGCCGAAAGCCGTTAGCTCTCAATTTTATGCACGCTAAGCTTTAGATGCCTCGTCAACATTTTCCAAGCGAGAAAAATCTTCGCCTCTTTGCCGTCTTCCAAACGAAAACAGAGCGAACTCACCAACTCATTATTGAGCCCTTGACCTTTTTAGACTGAAATATTTCCAGCAGTCCAATTAGTGTTGTATTTGGAGGGGTCGCAGCAAAGTTGCTGTGCTGTGCTGTGCATGCATCGCATGATTACGACCACCATGACGACAAATCGGCTTGCCCCCGTATCGAACTCAAAAGCTTCAGCTTTAGTTCCTGTTGTCCCCAGTTTTACCGTCCAATTAAGCTCTTGTTGAGCTCGTAATGTGTCTATTTTTGTTTCCTGTGCCTACAGGTACGAAGTGCAGTCCTCCAAGTGGATTACCTTTTTGGTGGGGAAATCGTAACGTGGAGCTCTATTCTTGGCAACTGACGATACGATCCAAATCCACGTGTCCGGTCGGACTCTTTGTGGCGGAA
The DNA here is from genome assembly GCA_003988805.1 of Ploettnerulaceae sp. D365. Classification (NCBI taxonomy): domain Eukaryota; kingdom Fungi; phylum Ascomycota; class Leotiomycetes; order Helotiales; family Ploettnerulaceae; species Ploettnerulaceae sp. D365. The sequence goes on along the minus strand of QYAL01000037.1, from coordinate 4,539 downwards.
TAGTATCGTGCTTTATGACTTCATTACTGCTGCAAACACCACCTACTGGGCTGCTAGTTGACAATCTATGGCTTGTTGGATCTCCGTCAGCCGTCTCGCAGAGCACTTCCACCGCTATCGCAATCTAAGTGGTCCATGACCAGCAGATCTATACATAGAGATATCTCCATAGAAGAGTCTAAATCATAAGAACTCGGGCTAGTAAAGAGCGGTACTTTGATGTTACCAAATTTTCAACGAGCTATTTCTGCAAGCGTCAGCTGAGAGGCGAAGCTATCAAGTAATTGTACGAGAACTCTCTGTACGAGAAAACTTAAGAACGTCACTCTCGATTCTGAGACCAATCATTGTAGGAACTATTTCGATGCTAGAAGTATATAGTCGGGCCTCCCCCAAATCAAAAACATCACCTTCACATCTTTGTTCACTCAAGTCAACACTATCGTTTTCTCATCTCTATCCAAGATCTCCTCACGTCAATAATTCATCATGAAATACACATTCGCTTCTCTCGCATTTGGCCTTGGTGTCTCTGGTGCTGTCCTGCCACGAGACTCTTGCACATTCACTTTGACTGCCACCGGTGGACAAACTGGGCCTGTCGGACAATTGAGCGATGGACAAATCCGTGTCGGAGGCAGCGAGACGCAAGTAACTTTCAGCATCAGCAACACCCAAATCACCGATTCGAATGGTAGTGGATGTATCCTCACAACATCAGTGGAACAGTTCCAGTGTGACGTGGGAGCTTCGCCAACTTCAGGATTCTCCATTGGCAGCAAAGGCGACTTCCAGCACGATAGCTCCACTACATTCTATGCTTGTCCAGCTACTGATACCACGTACAACATTTACATAACTCCTGTTTCCGGCCAAGACAAATGCGTTGAAATTGGCCTTACGGCCAGCGGGTGCTACGCACCATCTTCGTCTACAGTCGAATCTTCTCAGCCCACCTCCAAGGTCTCAACTGCCATCTCAGAGACTAAGGTCGTTGTTCAGGCCACTCAATCTTGCCCCGCAGCAGAGACCAAGACTGTCACCGAGACCAGCACCGCCCAAGGCCCAACTGTCACCGAGACAAAGACCGCTGATCAAGCCTGCCCCGCTGCATCAACCATCACCAAGACCGAGCAAGTGACCCTCACTCAGGTTGTCACGGAGACCCAAGCAGTATCCTCCATACCCGCTGCGAAGATCACTACCGAGATTGTGGTACCATCTAAAACTCCAGTTGTAGTAGTAGCATCCTCATCGTCGACACCTGCTAAGAGCTGCCCAACCACCTTGAGCGGTGACTACCAATATCCTCACTTGATCATACCTGTCTCTGCGAGCAGCCCAAACAAGGCTGCAGGCACCTCCTACAACGGCACGATCAATTCTGATGTCAGCACGATCTTCAACTTTGACATCCCAACCACCTACACCGGAACCTGCTCTCTGATCTTCCTGTTCCCCGAGAAATCTCAGCTCGAGACATCATCGTTCACCTTCTCTGGCAACGGCGAGTTTGACTTCAAGCAGCTTAGCACCATTGCCACCCAATCTACCACCTACGCCAACCAAGGAAGCGTGAAGACCGATTTCGGTGTCAAGACTGCTACTCCAGGTACCTCCGTCCTTGTCAGCACCTTCTCGTGCCCAGCCGGTACGACTGTCTCTTATGAGATCAGCTCCGCCTCTGGATCCAGCCTCGAGTACTTCCAGGACTACAACCCAAGCCCCATCGGCCTCTACGTCACCTCGTGCTAATTTGCGAAATCTATGAATGTTGGGCCCAAAGTTCGCGACTGGATAGCAAGGTATAGGCTTATACCCTTGCACGACATTTCACTAAGGAGAAACGAATTTCTTATAAAATTACACACTCTTTACGACACATAATCGATAATGGACGGGAAAAGGCACATAGATGGAACGATAGCTTCCTATCATACTTAATATAATATTTCTAGATTGTTCTAGATATAATTCGCATCTCCCCTGCAGCTCTACCTGAAACCCTTCATCTCGACGATCTCAAGGACTTGTTAACGAGTCTTCTTCGTGATCTTGTTGACACCCCCCCCCCCAAGTAAATTTATGCCTGCAGCCTTTCTTCCGATCCATCAGCCAATGTCCCTACAAGAAACTTTTGGCAAATGACCATCAGGTACTTAGGTGCATACTTTTTGTTCATAGAAAGGATTGGGAAAATCAGTGAAGGGAGGTGAAGGAAGGTTAAAGAGCCTTTCCAACATTTTGAAACCAAATTTACACTTCTATTTCATAGTAGTTACACATCTACGAAGGTTCCACCTCTATATTTCGTGCCGTGAGCATCCCAAACAGCTTCCGGGATGAAGACAAATATACAAAGACGATTCCTGCTAGGACAAACCACCAGTCATCGGGGTTCCGCTCCAGATGTGCTAATTGCTTGATTATCTCGGGATACTGTAGTGTTTTACCAAACACCGTCATGTTAACCATGCTGGCACCACCTCTCCACAGCAAGTGTATCATAAGAAAATCATAGAACACTGAGAAATTTGCAAGGGACATGATAAACATGGAGTACGTCCTCCAGGGTGTGCGGTGCCAGCAGCATCGCCTATCTGAGAAGAGAGAGATGCTAGGTTATTGCGCTAAGTGTTTCCATATTTGATGGTAACTGTGTGACAGAAAGCAGAGAATTTAAGTCGACGATCACGTATGCTGGATATTGTATGTGATGTTGTACGAAATACGGTCTTCCTCGCAGGGCTCATGACGAAGCGCGTGATGAATTCAGCGGCACTGACTCGCATCGCTCCTTGGAAAGGGGGTTTGCTGAAGAGCTAGGTTTCGCTGAGGAATTGGAGGCGGAAGGCTGCTGACTGGATCACATCTGTCCGAACAAGGGCTGTACGGCTTGAGAGTACCTGTATTCCACCATCGATGTTGTTCGTTACTTGGCTTTCGTAGTTGTAACGCTCGTAGTAGATAGACGCCAGGTAAAGGTGGAAAGAAACGTCCCTGAATAATACGCCGACCGTCGAAGGCCAGCCTTGGATTGATTATAAATGCTAATATATTTATGACAGTGGGTACTCCGACAAATTCAGCGTTCTCTTCATCGAAGGGTGTGAGCGCATCGAGAAGGGACTCAGACGACCAGCGAACTCCGCTGGCGACGTAACAGACGATTTTCGTTTCGACGTTATCTGTGGCTTTGAGGAGTTGCCTGCGAAGATGTAGCTCCAAGGGTTTTCTCATGTTGGGTGAGTACAATAATCATATACATTTGTACGCACCTTATATGCTACCAAAGTCAGTCCATGCCTATGAAATTTTGAAAGGGACGAATGGAAGACCCCAGAATGAGAACATGGATGCCCCGTGACAAAACGACTGCAAACGATAAATGAAAGCAAGAAGACTATAACGATCGCCATGCATTGAGTATATCTTAACCAAGCATGATATGTACAAATCAAACCAGTACGCAACAAGTCAAACTTCCCTAAGAATTGAACCATTGATATTCTCACACGAGCTAGCCACGCAGATGGATCTACCTGCAAAGTTTGCAGTAAGAACTGTAAGATCTGCACTTGCATTTGCTCTTTTGTGAACGGTCGTAAGAATGCATTTATTAATGGAGATGAGACAGAGATTCATCTTTAATTTGATGCTGATATGTATATAGGACGAGTGATTGAGGTAGGTGGAAGATATGATCTGAGGAGTCGACGTCGACGTCTCATGTTTCTGTCAAGACCCCGGCCCCGGCATACTGTACTGTAAGCGGCCGCTTCGTGTAAACATTGTTCCGCAAGGGTAACGCTGGCCTCGAAATGGGCAGCCATCCTCCTGTTTCCGAGATTTGGACACCAAAACTTTCGCATTACTGAGGCGATCAATACTTCTCCAGTCGTAAGTCGATTTTGCTCTGTCCCTGTGGTACTATATTTTTCCAGGTATAGTACAGTACATGCGTTTCTCTATATCGAAATCCTCTTCTCATCAGGAGAGACGCCACGCTTGTTTCTAGTCAGCCTCCTCGCAGACCTCCCTGGAAGGAGTTTAGTATTGGAGATATATAGCGACTATTCGGAACTTTCTCTCTATCTTTCAGACTCTTCCAGACGACTAACCTGTCCCTGCTCGATGCCTCACATCATCTACACACCGATTACCATGCCAGGCCAATACTGTTCCCGCGATATAACTACCCCACGATTTGACTCGTCGATTGTTACTCTATACTACCACAATGCTCTCTGGATACTGGTGCATGTCATTCTTTGTCGGTCTATTCTGCACAATGGACCTTCTCCTCTAATTTCCCGTCCATAGACTGCGCTCAGCTAGAGAATCCGAAAATATTTTTTTTTCCAGCCAAATGCAAATATCAAAACTATCGAGTCATGACAAGCAGACGATTCTCCGAAGCATAGCCGAAATTTACCTAATGTGGTTTACCAGGACCTCGTGATTATCAGGACCTCGTGAATTTTTCCCTTACCCCACCACTTTAAAATATAATAAAACTACTACAACATATCAAATTAA